>JAVTVY010055114.1:0-28573 GCA_036873755.1 Hanleya hanleyi
ATAACTCATGCGTCATTTCGATAACCCATGCGTGACGTTGCTATGACGATAACTCATGCGTATGCATGACAGTTGCTATGGCGATAGCTCATGCGTGACGTGGCTATGGCGGTAACTCATGCTTGACCGTTGCTATGGCGATACTCATTCGGGGCCGTTGCTATGACGATATTCGTGACCGTTGCTATGGCGATAACTCCTGCGTGACCGTTGCTATGGCTATAACTCAGGCGTGCGTTACCGTTGCAATGGCAATAACTCATGCGTGACCGTTGCTATGGCGATAACTCATGCGTGACAGTTGCTATGGCGATACTCATTCGGGACCGTTGCTATGGCGATATTCGTGACGTTGCTATGACGATAACTCATTCATGAAAGTTGCTATGGCGATATCTCATGAGTGGCCGTTCCAATGGCGATAATTTATGCGTGACCGTTGCTTTGCGATAACTCATGCATGACCGTTGCTATGGCCCGCGACTGTTGCTATGCCGATAACTCATGCGTGACAGTTGCTATGCCGATACTCATTCGGGTCCGTTGCTATGACGATATAAGTGACCGTTGCTATGGCGATAACTCAGGCGTGCTTTACCGTTGCTATGGCAATAACTCATGCGTGACCGTTGCTAGTGCGATAACACATTCGTGACCGTTGCTATGGCGATAACTCATGCGTGACTGTTGCTTGGCGACAACTCATGCGATAACTCATTCGGGACCGCTTTTATGGCAATAACTCATGCGTGTTGCCATTCGCTATAGCGATAACTCATGCGCATAACTCATGCGTCATTTCGATAACCCATGCGTGATGTTGCTATGACAATAACTCATGCGTGACCGTTGCTATGGCGATAACTCATGCGTGACTGTTGCTATGGCCATACCCATGCGTGACAGTTGCTTTGGCGATACTCATTCGGGACCGTTGCTATGGCAATATTCGTGACCGTTGCTATGGCGATAACTCATGCGAGAACGTTGCTATGGCGATAACACAGGCGTGACCGTTGCTATGACTATAACTCATGCGTGACCGTTGCTATGGCGATAACTCATGCGTGACGGTTACTATGGCGATAACTCATGCGTGACCGTTGCTATGGCGATAACTCATGCGTGACGGTTGCCATGGCGATAACTCATGCGTGGCCGTTGCTATGGCGATAACTCATGCCTGACCGTTGCTATGGCGATAAGTCATTCGTGACGGTTACTATGGCGATAACTCATGCGTGACCGTTGCTATGGCGATAACTCATGCGTGACGGTTGCCATGGCGATAACTCATGCGTGGCCGTTGCTATGGCGATAACTCATGCCTGACCGTTGCTATGGCGATAAGTCATTCGTGACCGTTGCTATGGAGATAACTCATGCGTGACGTTACTATGGCAATAACTCATTCGTGACCGCTGTTATGGCGATATCACAGGTGTGACAGTTGCTATGACGATAACTTATGCGTGACCGTTGCTATGGCAATAACTCATGCGTGACTGTTGCTATGGCGACAACTCAAGCGTGACCGTTGCTATGGCGATAACTCATCCGTTACCTTTACTATGGCAATAACTCATGCGTGACCGTTGCTATGGCGATAAATCATGCGTGACTGTTGCTATGGCGATAACTCATTGGAGACCATTGCTATAGCGATAACTCATGCGTGATCGTTGCTATGGCGATAACTCATTCGTAACCGTTGCTATGGAGATAACTCATGCGTGACGTTACTATGGCGATAACTCATTCGTGGCCGCTGCTATGGCGATAACACAGGTGTGACCGTTGCTATGACGATAACTTTTGCGTGACCGTTCCTATGGCAATAACTCATACGTGACTGTTGCTATGGCCATGACTCATGCGTGACAGTTGCTATGGTGATACTCATTTGGGACCGTTGCTATGGCGATATTCGTGACCGCTGCTATGGCGATAACTCATGCTTGACCATTGCTAGGTCAATTACTCATGCGTGACGGTTGCTATGACGACTCATGCGTTACCGTTGCTATGGCAATAACTCATGCATGACCGTTGCTATGGCGATAAATCACTCGTGACCGTTGTTATGGCAATAACTCATGCGTGAGCGTTGCTATGGCGATAACTCATGCGTGACCGTTGCTATGGCGATAACTCATGCGTGACTGTTGCTTGGCGACAACTTATGCGATAACTCATTCGGGACCGCTTTTATGGCAATAACTCATGCGTGTTGCCATTCGCTATAGCGATAACTCATGCGCATAACTCATGCGTCATTTCGATAACCCATGCGTGATGTTGCTATGACAATAACTCATGCGTGACCGTTGCTATGGCGATAACTCATGCGTGACTGTTGCTATGGCCATACTCATGCGTGATAGTTGCTTTGGCGATACTCATTCGGGACCGTTGCTATGGCAATATTTGTGACCGTTGCTATGGCGATAACTCATGCGAGAACGTTGCTATGGCGATAACACAGGCATGACCGTTGCTATGACTATAACTCATGCGTGACCGTTGCTATGGCGATAACTCATGCGTGACGGTTGCTATGGCGATAACTCATGCGTGACCGTTGCTATGGCGATAACTCATGCGTGACGGTTGCCATGGCGATAACTCATGCGTGACCGTTGCTATGGCGATAACTCATGCCTGACCGTTGCTTTGGCGATAACTCATTCGTGATCGTTGCTATGGAGATAACTCATGCGTGACGTTACTATGGCGATAACTCATTCGTGACCGCTGCTATGGCGATAAGACAGGTGTGACCGTTGCTATGACGATAACTTATGCGTGACCGTTGCTATGGCAATAACTCATGCGTGACTTGCTATGGCGACAACTCAAGCGTGACCGTTGCTATGGCGATAACTCATCCGTTACCTTTACTATGGCAATAACTCATGCGTGACCGTTGCTATGGCGATAACTCATGCGTGACTGTTGCTATGGCGATAACTCATTGGAGACCATTGCTATAGCGATAACTCATGCGTGATCGTTGCTATGGCGATAACTCATTCGTAACCGTTGCTATGGCGATAACTCATGCGTGACCGTTGCTATGACGATAATTTATGCGTAACCGTTGCTCTGCGATAACTCATGCATGACCGTTGCTATGGCAATAACTCACTCGTGACCGTTGCTATGGCAATAACTCTTGCGTGACCGTTGCTATGGCGATAACTCATGCGTGACCGTTGCTATGGCGATAACTCATGCCTGACCTCGTGACCGTTGCTATGGAGATAACTCATGCGTGACGTTACTATAGCGATAACTCATGCGTGGCAGTTGCTATGGCGATACTCATTCGGAACCGTTGCTATGGCGATATTCGTGACCGTTGCTATGGCGATAACTCATTGGAGACCGTTGCTATGGCGATAACACAGGCGTGACCGTTGCTATGACTATAACTCATGCGTGACCGTTGATATGGCGATAACTCATGCGTGACGGTTGCTATGGCGATAACTCATTCGTGACCGTTGCTATGGCGATAACTCATGCGCGACCGTTGCTATGGCGATAACTCATGCGTGAGCGTTGCTATGGCGATAACTCACTCTTGACCGTTGCTATGGCGATAACTCATGCGCGACCGTTGCTATGGTGATAACTCATGCGTGACAGTTGCTATGGCGTTAACTCATGCGTGACTGTTGCTATGGCGACAACTCATTGGAGACCGTTGCTATGGCGATAACTCATGGGTGACCGTTGCTATGGCGATAATTCATTCGTGATCGTTGCTCTGCCGATAACTCATGCGTGACAGTTGCTATGGCGATAACTCATTCGTAACCGTTGCTATGGCGATAACTCATTGGAGACCGTTGCTATGGCGATAACTCATGCGTGACCGTTGCTATGGTGATAACTCATGCGTGACCGTTGATATGACTATAACTCATGCGTGACCGTTGCTAGGGCGATAACTCATGGGTGACCGTTGCTATGGCGATAATTCATTCGTGATCGTTGCTCTGGCGATAACTCATGCGTGACAGTTGCTATGGCGATAACTCATGTGTGATCGTTGCTATGGCGATAACTCATTCGTAACCGTTGCTATGGCGATAACTCATTGGAGACCGTTGCTATGGCGATAACACAGGTGTGACCGTTGCTAGGACGATAACTTATGCGTGACCGTTGCTATGGCAATAACTCATGGGTGACCGTTGCTATGGCGACAACTCATGCGTGACCGTTGCTATGGCGATAACTCATCCGTTACCTTTGCTATGGCAATAACTCATGCGTGACCGTTGCTATGGCGATAACTCATGCGTGACGTTACTATGGCGATAACTCATTCGTGACCGCTGCTATGGCGATAACACAGGTGTGACCGTTGCTATGACGATAACTTATGCGTGACCGTTGCTATGCGATAACTCATTCGTAACCGTTGTTATGGCGATAACTCATCCGTAACCGTTGCTATGGCGATAACTCATGCGTGACTGTTGCTATGGCCATAACTCATGCGTGACAGTTGCTTTGGCGATACTCATTCGGGACCGTTGCTATGGCAATATTCGTGACCGTTGCTATGGCGATAACTCATGCGAGACCGTTGCTATGGCGATAACACAGGCGTGACCGTTGCTATGACTATAACTCATGCGTGACCGTTGCTATGGCGATACTCATTCGGGACCGTTGCTATGGCAATATTCGTGACCGTTGCTATGGCGATAACTCATGCGAGACCGTTGCTATGGCGATAACACAGGCGTGACCGTTGCTATGACTATAACTCATGCCTGACCGTTGCTATGGCGATAACTCATGCGTGACCGTTGCTATGGCGATATTCGTGACCGTTGCTATGACAATAACTCAGGCGTGACCGTTGCTATGGCGATAACTCATGCGTAACCGTTGCTATGGCGATAACTCATTCGTGACCGTTGCTATGGAGATAACTCATGCGTGACCTTACTATGGCGATAACTCATTCGTGACCGCTGCTATGGCGATAACACAGGTGTGACCGTTGCTATGACGATAACTTATGCGTGACCATTGCTATGGCAATAACTCATGCGTGACTGTTGCTATGGCGACAACTCAATCGTCACCGTTGCTATGGCGATAACTCATCCGTTACCTTTGCTATGGCAATAACTCATGCGTGACCGTTGCTATGACCATTGCTATAGCGATAACTCATGCGTGATCGTTGCTATGGCGATAACTCATTCGTAACCGTTGCTATGGAGATAACTCATGCGTGACGTTACTATGGCGATAACTCATTCGTGACCGCTGCTATGGCGATAACACAGGTGTGACCGTTGCTATGGAGATAACTCATGCGTGACGTTACTATGGCGATAACTCATTCGTGACCGCTGCTATGGCGATAACACAGGTGTGACCGTTGCTATGACTATAACTCATGCGTGACCGTTTCTATGGCGATAACTCATGCGTGATAGTTGCTATGGCGATACTCATTCGGGGCCGTTGCTATGGCGATATTCGTGACCGTTGCTATGGCGATAACTCATGCGAGACCGCTGCTATGGCGATAACACAGGCGTGACCGTTGCTATGACTATAACTCATGCGTGACCGTTTCTATGGCGATAACGCATGCGTGATAGTTGCTATGGCGATACTAATTCGGGGCCGTTGCTATGGCGATATTCGTGACCGCTGCTATGGCGATAACTCATGCTTGACCCTTGCTAGGTCAATTACTCATGCGTGACGGTTGCTATGACGACTCATGCGTTACCGTTGCTATGGCAATAACTCATGCGTGCCCGTTGCTATGGCGATAACTCATTCGTGATCGTTGCTATGGCGATAACTCATGCGTGAAAGTTGCTATGGCGATAACTCATGTGTGATCGTTGCTATGGCGATAACTCATTCGTAACCGTTGCTATGGCGATAACTCATTGGTGACCGTTGCTATGGCGATAACTCATGCGTGACCGTTGATATGACTATAACTCATGCGTGACCGTTGCTATGGCGATAACTCATGCGTGACGTTAATATGGCGATAACTCATCCGTGACCGCTGTTATGGCGATAACACAGGTGTGACCGTTGCTATGACGATAACTTATGCGTGACCGTTGCTATGGCAATAACTCATGGGTGACCGTTGCTATGGCGACAACTCATGCGTGACCGTTGCTATGGCGATAACTCATGCGTGACCGTTGCTATGCGATAACTCATTCGTAACCGTTGCATGGCGATAACTCATCCATAACCGTTGCTATGGCGATAACTCATGCGTGACTGTTGCTATGGCCATACTCATGCGTGACCGTTGCTACGGCGATAACTCATGCGTGACGGTTGCTATGGCGATAACTCATGCGTGACCGTTGCTATGGCGATAACTCATGCCTGACCGTTAATATGGCGATATTCGTGACCGTTGCTATGGCGATAACTCACTGGAGACCATTGCTATAGCGATAACTCATGCGTGATCGTTGCTATGGCGATAACTCAGGCGTTACCGTTGCTAAGACGATAATTCAGGCGAAACCGTTGCTATGGCGATAACTCACTCTTGACCGTTGCTATGGCGACAACTCATTGGAGACCGTTGCTATGGCGATAACTCATGCGTGACCGTTGCTATGGCGATAACTATGCGTGAAGCTTGCTATGGCGATAACTCACTCTTGACCGCTGCTATGGCAATAACTCATGCGTGACTGTTGCAATGGCCATAACTCATGCGTGACAGTTGCTTTGGCGATACTCATTCGGGACCGTTGCTATGGCGACATTCGTAACCGTTGCTATGGCGATAACTCATGCTTGACCGTTGCTATGGCGATAACTATGCGTGAAGTTTGCTATGGCGATAACTCATGCGTGACCGTTGCTATGGCGATAACTCATGCGTGACAGTCGCGATGGCGATACTCATTCGGGACCGTTGCTAGTGCGATAACTCATGCCTGACCGTTGCTTTGGCGATAACTCATTCGTGACCGTTTCTATGGCGATAGCTCATGCGTGACAGTTGTTATAGCGATAACGCATGGCCGTTGCTATGGCGATAACTCATTCGTGACCGTTGCTGTGGCGATATCTCATGCGTGACCGTTGCTATGGCGATAGCGATTACTAAGCGTCCAAAAGTTTATGCGAACCGAAGACTGAACAGAAAATATTGTTATCTCTTATAACTGAGGAACGTCATTTATCTCGGCTCAGGAGCTTAGAAGCGGCTGATCTACATGCGCAAACGATTTCTGCTGTTCCAAAAGCATTATGCAAACTGGTCGCTGAATACATTCTCATAATTCAGAAAAGTCATTTATCTGTGCGCAAACAGTTTCTACGGTCACAAAAGCTTAGCTGGACCGGAGGCTGAATAGAAAATATTGCTATTTCTTATAATTGAGAAAAGTCATTTATCTCGGCTCAGAAGGTTCGTGGAAGCTAATCTACTGAACGTTGCTATGGCGATAACTCATGCGTGACAGTTGATATGGCGATAACTCATGCGTGACCGTTGCTATGGCGATAACTCATGCGTTACCGTTGCTATGGCAATAACTCATGCGTGAAAGTTGCTATGGTGATATCTCATGCGTGGCCGTTGCTATGGCGATAATTTATGCGTAACCGTTGCTATGCTAGGGCGCGTGACTGTTGCTATGGCGATACTCATTCGGGCACGTTGCTATGACGATAAGTCATGCGTGACCGTTGCTATGGCGATAACTCATGCGTGACCGTTGCTAGTGCGATAACTCATTCGTGACCGTTGCTATGGCGATAACTCATGCGTGACTGTTGCTTGGCGACAACTCATGCGATAACTCATTCGGGACCTTTCATATGGCACCGTTCATTCGGGACCGTTCTTATGCGATAACCCATTCGGGACCGTTCTCATCGATATGGCGAGAACTCATGCGTCATAGCTAAAGCGTCATTTCGATAACCCATGCGTGATGTTGCTATGAAGATAACTCATGAATTACCGTTGCTATGGCAATAACTCATGCGCGACCGTTGCTATGGCGATAACTCATGCGTGACTGTTGCTTGGCGACAACTCATGCGATAACTCATTCGGGACCGTTCTTATGGCAATAACTCATGCGTGTTACTCATCGCTATGGCGATAACTCATGCGTCATAACTCATGATTTATCGTCGTAGCAGCATCACGCATGGGTATGAGTGATGCTGCTACGACGATAAATCATGAATTACCGTTGCTATGGCAATAACTCATGCGTGACCGTTGCTATGGCGATAACTCATGCGTGACTGTTGCTATGGCGACAACTCATGCGAAAACTCATTTTTGACCGTTGTTATGGCAATATGTCATGCGCGTTACTCATCGCTATGGCGATAACTCATGCGTCATTTCGATAACCCATGGGTGACGTCGCTATGACGATAACTCATGCGTGACGCTGCTATGGCGATAACTAATGCATGACAGTTGCTATGGCGATAGCTCATGCGTGACGTGGCTATGGCGGTAACTCATGCTTGACCGTTGCTATGGCAATAACTCATGGCAATAACTCATGCTATGACCGTTGCTATGGCGATAACTCATGCGTGACGGTTGCTATGGCGATAACTCATGCGTGACCGTTGCTATGGCGATAACTCATGCGTGACGGTTGCCATGGCGATAACTCATGCGTGACCGTTGATATGGCGATAACTCAAGCCTGACCGTTGCTATGGCGATAACTCATTCGTGACCGTTGCTATGGAGATAACTCATGCGTGACGTTACTATGGCGATAACTCATTTCTGACCGCTGCTATGGCGATAAAACAGGTGTGACCGTTGCTATGACGATAACTTATGCGTGACCGTTGCTATGGCAATAACTCAAGCGTGACCGTTGCTATGGCGATAACTCATCCGTTACCTTTACTATGGCAATAACTCATGCGTGACCGTTGCTATGGCGATAACTCCTGCGTGACTGTTGCTATGGCGATAACTCATTGGAGACCATTGCTATAGCGATAACTCATGCGTGATCGTTGCTATGGCGATAACTCATTCGTAACCGTTGCTATGGAGATAACTCATGCGTGAAAGTTGCTATGGTGATATCTCATGCGTGGCGTTGCTATGGCGATAATTTATGCGTAACCGTTGCTATGCTAGGGCGCGTTACTGTTGCTATGGCGATACTCATTCGGGCCCGTTGCTATGACGATAAGTCATGCGTGACCGTTGCTATGGCGATAACTCATGCGTGACCGTTGCTAGTGCGATAACTCATTCGTGACCGTTGCTATGGCGATAACTCATGCGTGACTGTTGCTTGGCGACAACTCATGCGATAACTCATTCGGGACCTTTCATATGGCACCGTTCATTCGGGACCGTTCTTATGCGATAACCCATTGCGTGATGTTGCTATGAAGATAACTCATGAATTACCGTTGCTATGGCAATAACTCATGCGCGACCGTTGCTATGGAGATAACTCATGCGTGACTGTTGCTTGGCGACAACTCATGCGATAACTCATTCGGGACCGTTCTTATGGCAATAACTCATGCGTGTTACTCATCGCTATGGCGATAACTCATGCGTCATAACTCATGATTTATCGTCGTAGCAGCATCACGCATGGGTATGAGTGATGCTGCTACGACGATAAATCATGAATTACCGTTGCTATGGCAATAACTCATGCGTGACCGTTGCTATGGCGATAACTCATGCGTGACTGTTGCTATGGCGACAACTCATGCGAAAACTCATTTTTGACCGTTGTTATGGCAATATGTCATGCGCGTTACTCATCGCTATGGCGATAACTCATGCGTCATTTCGATAACCCATGGGTGACGTCGCTATGACGATAACTCATGCGTGACGCTGCTATGGCGATAACTAATGCATGACAGTTGCTATGGCGATAGCTCATGCGTGACGTTGCTATGGCGGTAACTCATGCTTGACCGTTGCTATGGCGATACGCATTCGGGACCGTTGCTATGACGATATTCGTGACCGTTGCTTTGGCGATAACTCAACTCAGACGTGCGTTACTGTTGCTACGGCAATCACTCATTCGTGACCGTTTCTATGGCGATAACTCATTCGTGACCGTTTCTATGGCGATAACTCATGCGTGACACTTGCTATGGCGATAACGCATGGCCGTTGCTATGGCGATAACTCATTCGTGACCGTTGCTGTGGCGATATCTCATGTGTGACCGTTGCTATGGCGATAGCGATTACTAAGTCGAACAGAAAATATTGTTATCTCTTAACTGAGGAACGTCAGTTATCTCGGCTCAGGAGCTTCGAAGCGGCTGATCTACGTGCGCAAACAATTTATGCTGTCCTAAAAGCTTAAACGAACCGGTCGCTGAATAGAAAATATCCTTTCTTCTCATAATTGAGGAAAATCGGAGCTTCGGAGAGGCTAAACTAGTGCGCAATCGATTTCTGCTGTTCCAAAAGCATTATGCAAACCGGTCGCTGAATACATTCTGTTAAATCAGAAAAGTCAACTGTGCGCAAACAGTTTCTACGGTCACAAAAGCTTAGCTGGACCGGAGGCTGAATAGAAAATATTGTTATTTCTTATAATTGAGAAAAGTCATTTATCTCGGCTCAGAAGGGATAGGGTTAGGGCCGGGACCGTTCTTATGGCAATAACTCAAGTAACTCAAGGCTGGAGGCAATGCGTTTTTTAAGCAGTATGCAATAGGACAGTACAAGCTTATTATATAGCCTTTCCCACTCGAGCAAACTAATACTGAGATAGAATCCAGCCAAATGCAGCCTATGGGACTTCGCTGGTGGTCACGTGACCATAGACGAAGAGCTTTACACATGCTGTTGTAAAACAATCTTGTGCGCAATTTGTATTGCATAAAACATGTTATAATTTGGCTTCAACAAATACATGTAAACTGTATTTTATTAAAGTGAGTGGTGCTTCTCGTAAATTTATGTTTATTTCATAGAGTTTGCGAAAATCCGACCTCAAGTGATTTCAGTGACAGTAACTGAATGCAACATGACGTATGAATTGAATATAAAGCGACGAACACACTATCGCCAGTCAAGTTGAAGTTGGCAGTGCATTTGGTTAAGCAATTCTGTGGACAAAATGAACTGAAATAGTCGAAAAATAGCGCACAAGAAGGGAATTCGTTTTGTTGACGAAGTTGGAAGAAATCTGTCATTTTATAGTCTCCCTTGTCTAGCTCTCCTGGTGAAAATAAAAATTCTTGCAAGTGTCCAAAAGTGGGAATCGAAGCGGAAATTGTAAAATATGGAAATCCCATTAGTTTCGATTGTATTCTAGATTTTTTCCTGTATGCTTCGTATGAGCACTTTTTTATGATTATAAAGCATTATGATACTGTCCACATCGTATATTTATTCTCGATATACAGTACAAAGTGTGTCAGATTGATCCGTTGAACCGGAATAAACCCACGTGAGGAATTTTGCGGAACCTATTCGCCTTATGGGAGGCAGGTTTGCCGATGTGAGCATGTCCTAGGAGGGAGAAAGAGGCTTCTGAAGACGATGATGATTCCACGAAATTTCCAAAAGACTGGGGACTTGGTAAGTATCCCACAATGCACCATCAAACCGCGGGACATTTAACGTGGGCAAGACATTATTATGGCAAATAAATGCCCAGTGGTCTGTCCAAGGCTTAACTTGAAAAAAAAACCCCAAAAAACAAACAAACTAATTCATAGATCAGCACAAGCGGTTGATATGGATGGCCTTGTCATATCTGATAATACATTCATATATTATATGTGCTAACAGGTTGGGCAATACATCTACATGTAGGCTAGCCTGCTACATAGTACAGATGTCGGAACAGTTATCGGACATGCATCTCGCACATACATGTTCTGCTCATGATGACAATGCAATATGTCGGAACAAAGGCGAGATTTATTTTTAATTGTACCGGTATATGCAAAATATAGAATTATAGGTAGCCATGAAAGTAAAAAAATTTAAACTAACTTTTTTGTTTTCATCAAAATTCGAAATTTCTCGTGTTGTGGTGGGGGTGTGAAATTCAATCTAACACCTTGTCTAATTTCCGGTATATACATATAGAAATTGAACAACGATCATATATCTGAAGCGACAGAACTCGATCCAGCTAATTAATGATGCATGCACAAAACTTGAAAATACGGTGCACTTCAACGTCAATTTTTTGTTCAGGATGGGTGTCCGATAACTGGTACTGTCCACGGCGGGAACTGAGCTGCAAAGTCGAGTTAAAGATAGCTTGCGCACGTGCAGAAGGGAGTGACGTCATTGATGGAATTCATAATGGAAGAAAGCCGACAAGCTTGAGTCATAGTGTCAGTTTTCATGTCATTTCGAGAAGTACTTTTTTATATATTCCAAATAAACCTTGAAAAATGCACGATAATAGGGCGGACACCCGTAAGACTGTAGATCCATATAATTGGACCTGCATTGACGTGGAGGCTGAACTCGGACCTGTGTCAAGTTTAAGTATTTATTGCACAAACAAGATTCAATGACCTCCAGTGACGCAAGGTGATGAATAAAGCTTACATGATCATGCAGCCCTGCATATAGTATACACTCATGCAGGGGTAGAAATTGGCACTTGCACTGAACAGGACATTTGTAGAAAGTGTCCTGGGAACTATATAAAACAGTAGCAACTACCATGAAAAATTGCCGGACATCAGCAATATTTAGCCGGATATGTCCTGCATGTAATATAATGCGAATTTTGACCCCTGCTCATGGCTATTACATTCTCCATGTATTTTTCTCAAATCTTTCACAGAACTGGAGTTGTTACATGCTTTGATTGGATACTATGACTATGTACATGTATGTGCATCAATTGGGCTTAAGACACTTTCAGTTTTCAATTATTAATACTTGTGTGATGGATTTACCTTTCCCAGGCCGTGCTCTTTCAGGTTTATTCTTCATTCTCCTTGAGCACCATACATGTACATGCAGTTCTCATAAGTCAGATTTTAGGCGAGTGATACCATCCCAATGGGATATGCGTATCAAAACTGGGAAATGCTTATTATATTAATGGGTTCAAAATACCCGATTCAACTTATTATTATAATTGAGGTATCCTTGTACGGTATCAGTAACCTTTGATAATACCTCAATCAGTGTATACACAGATCTGATACCTCCTGTAGCCTGAAGGCTAGAGACCAGCGCTAACTGAATTGGCTACCACAGTTGTCACATATTACGATGCTTTAATATGTGTATAATGTGGTAAATACAGATTTTGCGATCTCAAATACAGTCATAGATATTTCCAAAGTCTGTATGGTCACAATTTGAAAATTACTATAAACATATTACGGTAATTTCCCTATTAATTCGCGATGTAGTGATGAAACTCACCACTCCAAAAATTGGCTACTTTCGAATTATTTGTTGAGCGAATTCTAGAAAAACGCGAGTGTTCGAATTAAATGTCGCGCCGACTTTCACGGAGAATCCAAAATGGCGGACCGCTTCGCCGTGGTCGTAGTGATCGTATTTATTACCGTGTATTAACTTTGATATCTGATCAGTTTCCATAAAATGCAGTGTATGATGTCAGAAAATCTCCTCTACCCTGATAAAGGCGTCTAATTTTATTCGAGGAAGTCGAGCATATTTATCGAGTGACGAGTTCAGCACGATCATGCAGATTTTTGAGCTGACGTCCGTAAATTCGCGTCCACAATAACATCGTAAAAGTAGGCCAAAACATTGAACGTATTCCTTCCTTTTTGTTCAGTATTAGCTATGATCTATATTATGAAACCTAACTGACATGGAATGGAATGAATATTCTGGAAATATAAAACTATACACATATTAGAGTATTCCATGTTCGAGTCGTTCGGTATGTCGACGTTGTTGTTGTGAACCCTGAAAATGAACCAACGGCAAATTTGTGTAGGATTGTATCACGAAGTTTTAGACAGATTAGCGGACTGTCATAGACTTTTTGGTCTTCACTGTGCATGATTGTACGCACACCATCCAGGACTTGAATAAATATCCCGGACCTATGACACGAAATTAATGTTGAATTAACGGCGGATTGTACAAGAGAACCGAGTGTCAGTCGGCAATACACGTTTGGATTGGTTTGTTTCAAGTATGAGAATATCTATTACGGTATCGGTACTGTAACAGTTTACTAAAAGTAAAAGTCGAAGTATGATATCGTTCTGAATATTAATTAAATACTGGTATGTTCTCATCTCCGAAAGTAAGTTGGTAAGTTCGTGGGTATTCGTAAGAAATATTTTCATTCACAATAAAATATTTAACAAAACCGGAAAGAGTAAGTCTTTATGATAACTATATTTGAACAAAACAGAGCACATGCAGAGATGATTGTTGTCGGCGCTTCACATCGCAAAATTTGTTTGTGTCCCCTGGTGGGAAAACTGACGTTTGTCAACTGTGTGATTTCCTGTCTATGTTTCATTAAACGATAGATGCAATCAAAGCCAAGATATAACAAGTTTGAATGAGGTATTGTGAAATTTACAGGACGAACAAGGGCCACACATTAACACACAAACCCATAATACTGCAGCGTTAATTTGAAACCCCTTCCAATTGCCTCTTGCTGGTGAATCGCGCATCCTCACCCAGAGCTGAATTTGGGCTTCCGAAGGGACGAGGTATTCCCCAGGCAGTCAATTCAATGTTAATCCAAGGCTAAAATTAAACTAAACACTTCATTAGCAAACTGTCCCGGTACTCAAAACAATGTAGCCATTGACAATTTAAATATCAAAGGAGACCTGCAGCAAATGCCATTCATGTGGAGGCTTGGTGTTTCAGTAGGAAATTGAGGGGCACTGAGGGGGTGTGAACACATCGTTTCAAGTTTGTTTCCCATACAGTGAACCTTAATTACGATAATAATAAAAATACGGCCTCTTTCACGAACATGCTATTAGATATTGTATTGTATGTTGAGTATTATTAGAAGGGAGAAAAATCAGAGAACCTGATGAAGAATGCAGGACGAGTCAGATCGATCACCGTAATTCTGTAGGTTTGTTTACGGTCAAATATACTTACCACATGGGGTCTGCGTAAATACCTCACCTTGTCGTGTGGATAATAACACGGACGCATGGACTGTTAGGGGGAGGGAGGGGGGAATGGATGTTCTGAAAGACAAAAGGAAACCCTTTCACCATTGTTTGTGATCTTCCAGGCTTGTCGATACGTTGTCATGCACAAACAAGTGATGCTCGAGAATTGTAGTCCAGATTTTTTATTTTTAGAAATTTTTATTGATCAAAATACTAAAATAAAATCAACGTTAAATGTACATCCTTCCAAAAGGCTTTTCGTGATGGCTCATTTTTGACGTCAAATAATGGTCGTTTGATTGTCCACTTCACCTGAAAATATAACGAATAGCATACAGCATACCGAAAGGTTAAATCGCATCTTGCTTTCCCCAAACGAAGAATTCAGTTGCTGTGAAGAAATCTGATGCAATTCACCAGCACACACGTTACAACTTATATCTCCGCGGGAACGTCACCCGACAAAGTTTGAACTCTGCTCCCTTCCAGTGCCTCCTTTGAACACGGCCCAAGTGCCTCCCATACGAATAATACAGGGCAGGTAAATGGGGGACAGCGAGGGTTTAGCATATACGACGAACAAATATATTAACGTTGAAGATCTCTCAAATTTGTTACTTAAAATAATGTGTGTTTTTCAAATAAAGGAATGCTGGTTTAAAGAAAGATATTTGATATACGAACGCTGGAAACTGAAGAATGATTTAATAGCGGGCCGTGTGCAGACACTCGACCACGTGCGGGGGACTACCGTATATATTTTTCCCGACTGCGGCGAAACGCGATCAAGTTAGGATAAAATTACAGGACTGCGGAGTTAATTGAATCAATTGTTTTCCTTATAGACTGTAAGTAATAGTAATTCAGTCTGATTATATTGTACCATTCCCTGTTGTTTCTCTGCGCTTACAAATAATAGCATACGCCGATATACTATACGAGATTCTAGTAGCCTAACATGTTCACTTTACTTTCATCGGCACGAACTCCGTGGCGAAAACGGGAATGTTCGAATTTATTGTTTCACGGATATTGAAAATGCTCCCGTGTTCGTTTTATTAGGATGGACAAAATCACGACAGCGGAAAAATCGGCCGTTTTCGAATTAAATTTGGAAGGTGAATTAATAGGGAAATTACCGTATCCATAATATCATTATTCATTATTTATTTATTTTTTCAAAACTTTTATTTCATATATACTATCTCTATCACTATTCAACTGTGCCATTGGCATGACTGGATACAGTAATTCCCCTAATAATTCAATCACAGGAAGTTCACTTTTCAACTTTGTTATTCAAACACAGAGAATAGGTAACATTCCCATTCTTCATTCAAATTGAAGAAAAGTCATATAATGACAAAATGTGACACCTTGTAGATGATGCCATGAAGAATATTTTCAGATATAAGTAATTTTTGTTGCACTTCCGGTGATCGAATTATTAGGGGAATGTGCTCCTTGGCTTCTTCTGCTCAAACTCTGTTAAGCCTGGTCAGTTCATCCAAATCCTTTCATCGGCAAAATAAAGAGAACCGTTGACATTAGAACCTTGATTTTTGGCATGAAGCTGCATTAGGGAACTGTTACCAGCAAGTTCTGAGCTGACTAACTTTTGATGAAATTTGACCTAATTCGCGTATACAGCAAATTTTAAGGATGCGGTGTGCCTGGTCCAGGGCCGGTTTTTTTTCGCCGAGAAGGAAACAAAGAAATTAATTTTGAGATAGATTTGATGATAAAATCTATTGAATTATTGCTCTTATATTTTCCTTCGATGTAGGCTCTCATTTGCAAATTGTCCGGTAATGAGTGAGTGAGTCAGTTCATCCGAATCCTTTCATCGGCAAAATAAGGAGAACCGTTGACATTAGAACCTTGATTTTTGGCATGAAGGTGCATTAGGGAACTGTTACCAGCAAGTTCTGAGCTGACTACATTTTGATGAAATTCGACATACTTAGATGACCTATAACATTACGTTTGGATCCCCAAGTCATCTTCCTCACCCTACTTCGTAGGTCATGTGACGTTAGTCACACTACTCATGTAATTATTAATAGTTATGTGATAAACAGAATCTTACACTCGTGTCAATTTAATATGAAAGTTATGACACTTGTGGAGTAAGTTTTATATTTAGTAGCCACTTGTGCAAAATCCTCTATTTATCGAACCCCTCCATTTGCAACTAAGTCAATGACTATGAAACTGCAATCAATTTTCGGGGTAAAAATGTTTTTTAATACTTTTCCTATGAAGTAGGCTACCATCTGTAAATTGTCCAGTAGTCAGTGAGTGAGTCCATCCGAGACCGTTCGTCCGCAAAATAAGGAGAACCGTTGACATTAGAATCTTGATTTTTTGCATGAAGGTGCATTAGGGGACTGTTACCAGCAAGTTCTGAGCTGGTAATTTTGATAAAAATCACTCGTGATTCTGACTTGGGCCGTGCCCATCTTAATATAGGCAGGATTTCAACTTGGGGTGGAGGGATTTCCAAGAGCCCAGTGCATGTCAGAGTCCTAATGCCTACCCTACATCGTAGGTCCTGTGACGTTTAATAGTCACACTGCCATGTGATTACCCTCTAAATTCATAAATGGATTCTGTATGATCACTAATGATAATCATCATGCCTAGGCATGGTTCATCTGACAAAACTGTACCATCACAAAGAGTGGGTCTATCCTAGTAAAAAACAATTAGTTTTAGGAATTCCAAATCACATTCAAGACCCCGTGACCTCTCTGAATATGCCCATATTCAAGAGAATTTGTAAAAACCAGGCAATGTGTTGAATATTTCATCCCCTTGTTTGTTTTGCCCAAGTGACATTCCCCTCTGGGAAGAAATAAGGGAATTTAATCTCACAGGATCATGAGGATGTTCATTCAGGTCGACAGTCACTGTTAAGCAAGCAAAGCAACCTTGTCATTGTCACAGCACATCTGATTGTGTAAACATGGGGCATATAATTTGATCCTAAGTCAAGCGCTAATATCCAAGATGGCCACCATTACTATGGCAACCACAATATCTTTGTGCGAATTATTATTATTATTTTATTTTTTTGATCATTCTACTTCTGACGTGTCCGACTGCATTAAGGAGGTGTACTTAACCATTGTTTCATTGAAATGTTTCTACACTGTTTCAGATGGTTGAACTGCCTCCTGGAAGCAGTGTATGTGTATACCAGGACCAGTACCACCAGGCCATGAACAAATTCAATATATCTTTTTGGAGAAAGAAACAGTCAACATCAGATATGTCAGAGACCAACACCACCCCTGGGACCTGATGGAAGAGATACTTGATGAACAGTCTCCTCCCTTGATCATATGGCTATGAGAAACTACCAGCACAAAACAGTAACATCACAGGAGCAATACTGGGTGAGCAAAACATCACAATCTCAACTCCCATACTAAAGTTTCTGAGCACCAGATAAATGTCAGATACATTAAAGTTGTAGAGAGTTAAGTATATTCATGAAATACATAGTTCTGTTTCCATGTTTTCAGTTATAAAGTGGTTGTCCCATCATTTTGAGGATATTCAGCAAATAGTATATCGATGTGAATTGTTTATTAGCTAAGATTAACTATTAGAAAATCCATCCATTATTAATACCTCGTTTGAAATCACATTTTAATGAGAAGGGCTGCCTAAAGACTTGTAAATCAGAAATCAGCTTCTTACAATGTGTTTTATCCATTTCAGCTTTCTGTACAACACAATCGAAAGCACAGCTTCTGTGATCAACTGGGAATGGGATTGAAGAGCTGCAGAGGACCCGTGGTGATCATTGCTTGATTCACTTCCTCTCTACCGTGTCTACATGAACTCGCTTGTCAGAGATCATCTAACATAAGCTGCAATTCACTGTCGGATATCTAAAGAATATTTATTGAGATCAGAGTTTATGTGAGAACGTATGGTCCTGCTTTTATGTAAAAACCACATGACTAACTGTAACGTGAACAATAGCCTGTTTGGATACAAGCACAAAGGACTGTAAATAAGAAAGTACTGACAAACCACAGAATTAATGAATGATTGGGATGTTTATATGTTACTGTAAAAATGATTTAATAGTGCTCATGTGATTAAGTGAGAATGTGTGTTCCATGTTCTGTCTGGATACAACAGCCAAGGACTACACAAGATCAGAAAACATTGACAAACCACGGACTAAAGAAACTATCAGGATGTTGCTGTATGTTTCAATTGTGTCGAGGTGAGAATGTGCGGTCCATCTTTTATGTAAAAACCACCCAATTGAGAGAACAATAGTCTGTGTGGAGAGAACCAAGGACTGTCAACAAGAAAGCATTGTCAAACCATAGACTGTTAGTTGGGGTAAAGAAATGAGCTGTATATATATATATAATGCTGCATCATATATATATTATGCTATTGAAAAGTGGGTGAAATCCACCCAACCGGTTTAGCAGTATAATATACAGTTTTAGATCATACTCTACATTATGTGTAGCATTTGTCTCTATATCATGCTGTATATGTTTTAATATTGCTAAACACTTAATGTATGGAAGAGTGACCATTGTATGTCTAAAAATAAAACTGAAGTATTCTTCTGAAAACAGTCAGATTTATTGATATTTATGGTCTGCTACTTTTTGCTACTCGAGAACTATTAAACCAATTGATCTCGAACTTGGAAAATGTCTTGACATCGGTGAGCGGACGATTGGGATTGCTTTTCAGTTACCTGTGTGATCCAAGATGGCCGTCATCAATTATCTTGGATTGTCAGCAGTTGAATCTTCACACATTCGTGTCCGACAAATAACTTGAGAACTATTCAAACTTCGAGAGCATCTTAACATAGGTGAGAGGATGGTTGGGATTGCTTTACAGTTACCTGCGTAATCCAAGATGGCCACCATCAGCCATCTTGGATTTCAGCAGGTTGATCTTGTCCAGACATTAACTCAAGAACGATTGAACCCATCGACTTCAAACTTGGAGAGTGTCTTGACATCGGTGAGAGGACATGGGATTGCTTTTCAGTTACCTGCATAATCCAAGATGGCCACTAGTCGCCATCTTGAAATCAGTTACCTGTGTAATCCAAGATGGCTGCCACCAATCATCTTGCATTGTCAGCAGTTGGATCGTTACACATTTCTTGTCCGACCAACAACCTGAGAACTATTGAACTGATCAACTTTAAACATGGGGAGTCAATTGACATCATGCAGTGAGAGGAGAGTTGAGGTTGCTTTTCAGTTACCTGAGTTTAAGCACTGATCTTGTCCAGGCAATAACTTGAGACTGATTGGACTGATCGGCTTCAAATTCGGGGAGTGGCTTGACATCGGTGAGACAACGGCTAGGAATGCTTCTCAGTTACCTGTATAATCCAAGATGGCCGCTATCACCCATCTTGCATTGTCAGCAGTTGGTTCTTTACACATTTCCTGTTTGATTAATAACACGAGAATGGTTCAACTGATCAACTTCAAACTTGGAGAGTGTCTTGACATCGGTGGGAGGATAGTTGAGATTGCTTTTCAGTTACCAATGTAATACAAGATAACTGCCAGCTAACTGCCAGCTGTAGTTGAATTTTGTCCGAACAAAAATTCAGCTGATCGACTTGTGGTTTTCAAAATCATACACATTATCAGTGATATGAGATATCAACGATCAAATAATAAATGGACCATAGATGTCCATATTCCCCGCAGCAGCAACACCAGTTATGGTGGATGCTGCTTGTGCAGGCGCAGTGGAGCGACTTGAATATTTTGGGGGGTGGGGGGGGGGGAGAAAATCTCCCCCGGAATTTTTTGGAACTTTAGACTTGATTTAACACACTTTGGCGCTTCTGAGAACTTTGGAAGGGATAGCATATCTGGCAATAAAACCCGACTCATAAAAGCTGAAACAAAAAAATACAATCGGTGTTCTTCAATGAAATTTCCCTCGCGTTGCTTAATTCGAAAATAATATTTGCCGATTATATCTGTCAACTATACCCACCCACCCAAGTGAAAAATTACAAGTTTAGACCATTGCAAATATTCAACGAATAAGGGTAGGTTTATATAGTGTTCCGGCATACTATTATACACACAAAAAGGAAGTCCTCTTCACACAATTATTTTATTTTCCTCCAGGCGTAATACTTTTTTGCCATCAATCGTTTAGTAATTCAAGAATTATATGTATACAACACAAACTATTGTGGACCTTGTGCTGTTCGTTGGTTAGACAGAACCAATTTCGTGGAGAAGTTGAGACATTATCGCATATTCCAGTGTTTCAAATGTAAACACGGTCGATACTTGGTGCTTCTGAATATGTGATCGGGGGGACGGGGGTACTCCCCCGGACAATTTTAGAATTTCAGACGGTTCTCTACACATATCTGACCCATTTCAAGGCATGTCAGTTATAATTGGGGGGGAGGGCAAAGTGGTCCTTAGCTCCCACTCTTTTCATATTGGGTTGGGGGGGGGGAGGCAGGGGCCGCGGAGCCGGGGGGGGCTACCCCACTTTTCGGAGCTGTAATGTTATAAGCCTAATCTAGGGGCAACTTCAGCCCCCCCACTTTAGGGTCGAGATAGGGGTCAGACCCCCACTTTTGAATATGCTCCGCGCCGCCTGGGAGGGGCAGATGTGGTGCATGCTATATGGGTATATCAGTTAACATCTGATGTAGGCTTACACACTAAGTAGGCATAATTGCAGCATGATGTGATACATGTCGACAGTATTCAGTGTATCGGTATTCAAGTACCGGTACTAGAGGAATGGTTTTTTTTCAACTAGTCCAGTACCCGGTACATGTACATTAGCAGGAATAAACCTGAAATAACACTTTCAATTGGGGCAATTAAGTCGTTACGAATGAAAACTGTTGTCCAAATATTGATATCAAACTCAGACTCTGTCTTGGGGCCAATGCATTGACAAATGACTATAGCTACCATAAAGACTGATAATTCTTTCATCACTTTTGTGGGTAATTTCACTAAATTTAAAAGCAGTACCGGTACAACATTGTTTCGAAGCTGTCCGGTCATATTCCGATATGTACACAAAATCATGACAGTGCGGGGCCAGTGGGTTGCAACAATATACCCATAAAGGGTTTTTTCTGGGAAAGATTTATATACAGTATTAGTAATAACACTTAGGAAGGCATTTTATTTGTCGGAATGGCTGTCTAGAACCCCAGAGCTACCCTCGTCTACAGTAGTACTTACGGCATAATTTAAGCTCCTGCGGTTGCATGATGCAGACAATGTTTGCTCGCAAATTTTAGCAAATTATACATATCGGTTAATGGTACGGTACTGTATATTTTACCCATAGGGGCCTGAGCATGATGTCATGCAATCTCGAGTGCAGTGCTAATTACACATCACCGCATAAACAAAATAATTAATTGTACCAATATATGATCAGTACCGTATGTATGTAATATTCAATTTTGTATCGCTTCATGATTTTAAGCTAGCTATTTCAATAGTAGCCTACACTAAATTGATTTGTATCACCATGGTAGTTAAAATACCAGAAGTTCATTAATTAATAATTAGTAATTAATGAACTTGTGAAAATACCAATACCTGTATACTACTAATACTAGTTAATACTACTGTTATGGTTTTTTTGTCCTGTGCCTGCCTTTGACCAGCTGTGGCATATCTGTGTAAATAGATGATTCTGATGATGTATGACAACTTTTGCTGAGAATTATTGGCATTGGCCATACACTACATATATGCTTGGATGTTATGCCACTTCTGAGGAAAAACATACATAGTCTGGCCAATTTTGAACATATCTGAAATTCATTCTGAGTAGCTACGTTAAATATACAGAATGTATATTTCAGCTGTGGGTTTTGTTTCTCCCTTTTTCCAGGGGGTTGGGGGGGGGGCTTTTTTCTACTTCTGTAGTCCGTTTGGAACAAAACTTACAGACTGAGATTCGGTTATTAAGTGAAATAAGAAGATTACTGGTAAGAATTCTGGCGCTATGCAGTCTACATGATGTACGGTCGAACCACTCAAACCCTAAACTCATTCATACAGCTCCAATGGAGCCTCCATTGATCACGCAATGAATGGTCACGGAATATGGCACATCGATAATCTAGTGCCACACAACTGCACATATATAAAACATTTATATATGGTTGAAAGGCAGCTATAAACATGTTCTCAACTATTCCTGATAACATTATTGTCCAGGTAGAAGATAAGTATTTTGAAGGGCATTCAGGTTATTTCGTTTATTTAACCAAATTATATCTGAACTGGAAGCGGTCGCCATGTTTTGTTCGTCTGCTCAATGACGTCATCGGCTAGCAAGGGGAATCCCCAGCAGCCGGCCGCACAGCATGGCGAGAGGCGAGAAGCCGTCCTTGAGTTACTTGAGCAGGTTCTACAGCACGTACCACTACGCGGTCTAGTCCTACTCTCATTCCTACTACTACTACTACTACTACTACTACTCTGCGGAACTTCGCCAGGGTACCACCAGTGTACCTGCCTAGTCCTACCCTCAGGAGCGACCCACCAGCATTATCTTCCGCCATCACAGCTACCAGGACAAAACCACGGCAACATAGGACTCCCACGACGACTCTAACGCCTAGAGTGGGTATAGTACCACGTTTACCACGGCAACGGTACCCTCAGGACCGACAACGGTGGTGGGCCTCTGAACGCTTGGCGCAAATCACCAAATAACCTGTGGATCCTCGGTGGCAGCATCCCTTCACGTGTCTCATCGCTGGACCGACCGGGTCGGGAAAAACACACTTCGTTCAACGGCTCATCCAACACGGGTCAGTCCTCATTTCACCGCCCGTGGCTCGCATCCTCTGGTGTTATGGAGCTTGGCAGCCTGCGTACGAGGAACTGGCACGCATATCTGGACTCACCTTGATGGAAGGATTACCCCCAGAGGACACCCCAGAAGACACGTTGGCGGTGGTAGACGATCTAATGACCGAAACGGACAGTCGGGTGACGCGTCTCTTTACGAAAGGGAGCCATCATCGTCGGTTGAGCATCATCTACATCGTCCAGAATCTCTTCAGAAAGAACAAAGAGCACAGGAACATCAGTTTGAATGCTCAGGATGTGGTGTTGTTCAAAAACCCCAGAGACGCATCACAAATTATGCATCTGGCGAGACAGATGTACCCTAAAAACACGGCCTTTGTGCGGGAAGCGTTTGAAGATGCCACCCAAGGGGCTCACGGCTATCTTCGACTTGAAACAAGGGACACCCTCGGCACTTCGATTGCGGACCCACATTTTCCCCGGGGAGTTCCAGACGGTGTACACGCCCAAATAAATAAAAGAAGAAGACACAACACTCTAGCATTCACTTCCTCATCATGTCTACGCTGATACGGAAGCACGCGCCGGCGCTCCGGGTGTTACGCAGCGCGCCACCGGAAGTGGGCTGGGCCCTGGTGCGCGGCGCGGACGCGGGATTGGTACGGTGTTTGTGTGAAGTCGCTCATAATGTGTTAAAAGGGAAGGTGCCCCTCAGTCCCCTCCAGAAAGGGAAATTACAACGGCACAAGACAGGTCTCCGAACGCTGGTGAAGAAGACAGGGAGTTTAAAGAAAAAGAAACAGGTGTTACAGAAAGGTGGATTGCTCGAGGCACTACTCGCGCCATTAGCCGCCTCCGTACTGGGACCATTAGTCCATCTTGGGTGGAGCACGCTAACGTCATGGAACATACGAAAAAAATGATGCTGGTGGAACCTCGACTGTTACAAAGCTTGCAATCGCCCTACCCCGTTCCGGCCACGGTGCAACAAATTCAGTCTCTGGATGAAGAGATGAATAGTATACTCCAACGCCGACTACCCGATCACGAGAAAATTCAACTCTACCATCAGACGCTGAACCGCTACAAGACATTTATGGATCAATATAGAGGACGTAGCAGTACACCACCAGCGCCAGCACCAGCGCCAGCACCGACACCGTCATCATCACCTCAGCTGGAAGATGAAGTCTTGGCCAGTGTCCCTAAGGCATTCAAGACCAAAGCTCGTTTATTGTTGGACCGGGTGAAACAGAATCCTGATATGGATTGAAGCGACCAGGGGGAACTACTTATTCGAAACCGAGTGGTGCCAGGCTCTCATATCACCGATTTGATTGAACGATACGGTGCGCTCTCGCAAACACTCTAATCCACCGGGCTGGAAAGCCTTTGCTCCGGGGTTGAAAGACACAGACGTCCCTCAAGAATTGGTGGGGAATCCTCAACGTTGGCAGCGGATGCAGCGGACCCAGCAATCGCCGAGTGGCCCACCACCACCACCACTACCTTCTTGGGAAGCCGAGTGGGAACCGGAGTCACCCCCCAAAACACCACAACGACGAGCACCTACTTCGTCACCCCTTTTACCACGCCAGCCCGTGAAACTACGTACATCAAGATCTATGACACATAGCAAGTCACCGCGACGAACACAACGCCGAGTTCAACCGCCCAAGGCCTGGGAGCCCTATTAAAGCCAGGTGCAGAAGCAAGAAAGCTCAGTCGTCATGTTTTACCTCACGTTGCCCAGTAACAGTTCGCTCGATGTGTTTCCTGACAACACCTTGGCCAAGTACGTGACCCAGTTACCGCAACCGTTGCATTTACCTGGACGCTGGGAATGTCGACTAGTGGATATCCAATATCCTTACTCGTGGTGCAACGTGCGAGCCAATGAAGTGTGGTACGAGGTGACCTACGAAGGCAAAGTCACTCATCTGTCCCTACCCGAAGGCCAATACGATACCCCCAAGGAGTTCCTGGGAGGCCTGATACAACTGATGCATTATAAGTCTCTACGGGAGGTCACGAATGTTTCAAAACCCATTAAAACCTTCCCCTTCATCAATCATGTGGACTTCAATTACAACGCACACAACAACATGGCTTGTCTCACTCTCAGCCCCAACGTGGGTGTGGAAATCAGTCCTGCCCTAGAGCAAATGTTGGGATTCGATCTACGGACGTTCGCTGTTCCCACCGCCCATAAAGGCCACATCACGATGATATGAAGGTGGGTATGTACGGACTCTACGTCTTCTCGGACGTGGTGGACAACCACACTGTCGGCGATGTCAACACACCTCTGTTACGGGTGGTCCCCATTAAAAAGGGGTATGGAGATCAAGTCACACACAGTTTCAACCACGTACTCTACCTACCCGTACGACACTCCGATATCAACACGATCACGGTGGATATAAGAGATGACACGGGACGCCCGGTGGCATTCGAACGAGGGAAGATGGTGCTGACACTTCATTTCCGACAAGCACGTTCGTATAATGTACGTGCCTTATCAGTGCCATACGGCCAGCTATGCCGACTATTACAAGAAACAAACGGGAGGTGGCCTTCCAGTCTTTAGCGGTGCACGCATGCAACGAAGTCACGGGTTGGGAAACATACTCGGGAGCATCGTCAAAACGTGTTTGCCCTTGGTGTCACGTGGAGTAAAAGCGGTGGGTAAACAAGCGGTACGCAGTGGACTGCAAGTGGCCGTTGATGTCTTGAGTTGTGCGGCACCCCGAAACGGCGGGCCAAAGAAGCAGGCAGCGTCTTGGTGGCCAAAGCTCTTAAAAGACAACCCCCGTCACAGGGTAGAGTCATTCGACGGCCAACACACCGACGAGGCACACGCCAGAAGAAGAAGAAGTAGAGAGGTATACGAGTATACGAGTTGTCAGAGCATTTCCATCATAGCTCTCTAGATTTGTATCTAATACCGCTTATGCCGGTGCTAGGAGCCGTGTGGTCATATCATCCAAGTTGCCACATGAACAGGTACAATAAAAGCGTACCTGAGATACAACACATATCACGAATCGTTAAGATTCTTGGTATGTGCTTTAGAATAGGTTTACCAGACGACTATTCTGTGAAGTCATGTGACGCAGTCAGTATGTCGGCACCTCTTCCCACTTCCCTTATATGTGTTGTAATCTTCGCATAATGGCATTCATCCACTCCGAGTCGTGTCGGTCTACCAACAGTGAATTGGATTTGTGGACTATTCCACCCACACAGACCAGTGTCGCCGAAGATCGTTGGGTAGAACATCGCCCCCTGGCTAGCCTGACGGGAACGGGACCGCTGGAATTTACCGTTGAAAACAAAGATACGGTCTACCTGGATATAGCCCACACGTACCTTTACGTGAAAGCCACAGTGGTGAAAGGAGACGGGATGGACATCGAGGACGAAGCGGTCGTAGCCCCAGTGAATCTCTGGCTGCACTCGATGTTCCAACAGGTGGATATCAGTCTGAACGATAAACTCATCAGTACGTCCACCAATACGTACCCGTACCGAGCCTACATCGAAACGTTATTGTCGTACGGAGAAGATGCCAAAAAATCACACTTGTCACTGTACTACAAGGATTCGCCCGGTGAAATGGATATGACCACCGTTGTAAATAGTGGGTTCATCCAACGCGGAAGGTCTACAGGCGGTAGCAGGTCCGTCGATATCATGGGTCGACTGCACGCCGATCTGATCCTGCAAGTTCGGTACCTGATGAACGGTGTATCCACCAATTACAAGCGTCTAGTCCGTCATTCATAATCCAACCGTCGTCCATTAGAGAATATCCGCGTCCATAATCCAAAGACCTATTCCATTTTCCATATAACAGTATTAGCACCAAATTCAAAAAGACAATCATAGTATACATAAACATAGGCTTTTTTCCTGCAAGAGAGAAGCGGTCAACAGTTTTCAATGATGCCGGCAAGACATCATGATGTTCCAAAAATATCAAATCCGTATCGCTGATCAGTATTCTTAATCCATAATATTCATTGTAAAGTCGTCATCTAAAGAATGATGTATATCAGTCACGCTTTGATTGTGCCTGTTCATATGAGTACCATGAGGTTCTTGAAGTACATGGGTTCATACGGCCCCTAGCCTCGGGTTAAGTGGAATTAGACACAAGTTACGAAACGTAGCGCCATAGATCTTGCACGCTACGTTCGTATTTTGCTATCAGCATGCGATATGTATCGCCAAATTTGAGAAACTTTGAGTGTATGCGCTTGGTGGAATAGCCCTGCTGATCAAGCTGATTCGTTCCCCACCATCCTTCGCCTTGATGGCCGGCGGAGATAACCCCAATTACAAGATCGTCATAGAAGAAGCAGCCCTGTTTGTGCGTACCGTGGATTTGCAACAGGGCGTGTTGGTGAGTCACATGGAAGCCTTATCGAAAAAACCAGCCCTGTACCCCATCCGACGCGTACAGACCATAGTGTTCTCCGTGCCGGCAGGTACGATGATGGCCAATAGAGAAACTTTATTTCTAGTGGATCTCCCTAAACGTCTTACCCTGGCGTGTGTCACCAAATCCGTTCCACTTTCAACATTTCAACATCAACTTTG
>JAVTVY010055115.1:0-28883 GCA_036873755.1 Hanleya hanleyi
AATGGGTCGTGGAAGGTGTCAAAGTGAAGCTTGTGTGGGGTAGAGTCAGAATGGTGTGTGTTTAAGTGCAACTCGCGTTAATCTGCGCATGCGCAGTTGGTTGTAGTAAGTAAAGTGGTCATTTTGGGGCAGTACATGAAGGTATTTGGGGTCGAGATGGGCTATTCTCGGTTCGAATGCGTCCTGGAAGGTGGCATTTTGTAGCTCTCGGGGTATAGACCCCGATTTGAGGGTTGTTCACGTCATCTGTGACGTCATCGATGACATCATCAGTAGGAGTAGTAGCGAAAGTGAGCCTTTTGGGGTAGTACAGGAAGGTATTTGGTGTAGAGATGGACCATCCGCGTTGCGAATGCGTCATGGGAGGTGTCATGTTGTAGCTCTCGGAGTATAGACCCCGATTTGAGGGATATTTACAGCATCTGTGACGTCATTGGTGACGTCATCAGTACGAGTAGTAGCGAAAGTGGGCATTTTTTAGCAGTGAAGGATGTTATTTGGTGTAGAGATGGACCATCCGTGGTCCAAATGGACCGTGTGAGGTGTCATCTTGTAGCAACGCCCACCAACACCATTCTTAATGCTTCAACGCCCTGGTGAAATAGATCAGAAGCTCTGATATTCATGGAATTGTCACTAATTCTTCGAAATGCAGTGATGCCCGTCAACGCTCGTCGTTACACCTTAACACTCTAACATAACGCCATGATATAGACCGGAGAGAGAACAACAACAGCAACAACAACAAGGATGACACACGAGAGAACAACAACAACAAGAAGTTTTTTTCATATAGTTTATTCCCCCCAATGTTACATCATACCCACGCTGTGGGAGCCGCGTTGGGTATATTTATAATTCAAGAAGATTCTTATCCAATCAGAGGCCACCATTTGCATGTTTCATATTCGTTCCTGTACGTTAGATGTATTCTTGTCCAATCAGAAGTCTCCATTTCAGAAAGTGCCATCTGAACCGTTTATTCTAATCATCGTCGGGCAGGCCAGGATACCGTTGAGGCAACATATCCTCAGATAGTTGTTTGCGCATTCTGAGTATCTATCGGTGCATGGGTGAATACTTTCATCCGATGGGGGTGGTGGTCAGTTTAACCACGAAGAACGTAACATTGGTCAATATCTCCATTATCCACTTGGTGTTACAATTCAAGAACACTCTTGTCCAATTAGAGGCCACCATTTGCATCTGTCATATTCGTTCCTTCTTGTCCAATCAGAAGTCTCCATTTCAGAAAGTTCCATCTTCGGCCATGTTCGCTTTGAACCGTTTATTCTAATCATCGTCGGGCAGCCCAGGATACCGTTGAGGCAACATATCCTCAGATACATGTTTGTGCATTCTGAGTATCTATCAGTGCATGGGTGAATACATTCACCCGATGGGAATATTCCCTAGTTTGGTCACGAAGAACGTAACATTGGTGACCCTCTCCACTGTCCACTTGGTGTTGGGGCGTTGTTGTTGGGCCCATTTCAAGGGATCCACGGTGTCCAGTTTCTCCAGCATCGTCTGTAGCGACACTCGGTTAATGATGGTAAACGGTTGGTCAAATACCCGGATGTTACTGCTCGGGTAAAAGTATCGGACTTGGTCTGTCTCCTTATGCCGCAGCACATAACCAAACGCCAGATTTAATTTGAAGGACGTAGCTTGATCTTTGAAGATGGCTTCCACGTAGCTAGGTAGACGGGCGAGGTCGGTCAGTCGAAAATTGTAGATATCTTGAATAGGGCGATGACGGTAGAAACAGTGCCGTATCATGGACCAGTGGCGCCGATAAATGTCACTCACTGGCTGGGCGTCCTGTAAGAGATCGCTAGGAACATTTATGGGCTCGTCCAGAAAATGTTCGATGTTGTCAGGCGTATGACTCGAAACCGTAACGGAGGGGTCCGGCTGGATATCCAGGCCCTCCTGGACCGTGGGTATAGGCAGGCTCTTCGTCATCGCATCACCAGTGGCGTTCGTCTCTCCGGGTTCATCTTCACTGGGTCTGACCTTCCGCGGCTCCTCTTTAGTGAAAAGTTGTCGCCCAAACCGTAGAGACAGGGCATGCATCAAACGTTGGTGCTGTCTAAACCGACTGGGTCGTTTGAAGAGTCGACCACAATCATTACATAGTACCGTCGCACCCGCGTGGAGTACCCTCTCATGACGCAGTAAATGATCCTCCCGATTGAATGACCGTGCGCAGATTATACAAGTATACCGGCATCGTTGTGGATGGAGGCCTCGTGGCGTCGTAACTTATCTAGACGAGTAAACATCTTCTGGCAAGTTGTGCAAGTGAACATCTTGGTGGTTGACAGAGTGTCTGATGAAACGGCCGGGCCGCCTCCCTTTTATAGCACGCTAGCTGGTGATCTATTTTTAGCACACTCAGTTCAACTATCCCCAAGTCGAGGGCCGAGCCGTGACATCTTCGGTAACCTCCGTGTCTCTTCGGTCACCTCCGTAACGTCAACGACCAACATGTAGACATATAGAGTATGTACGGCATGTTATGGTATTCATCAGTGCATGAGTGACGCATTCAGCCGATGGGAGTGGTCGGTCAGCTTGGTAACGAAAAACGTAACATTGGTCACACTCTCCACTGTCCACTTGGTGTTGGGGCGTTGTTGTTGGGCCCATTCCAAGGGATCCACGGTGTCCAGTTTCTCCAGCATCGTCTCTAGCGACACTCGGTTAATGATGGTAAACGGTTGGTCAAATACCCGGATGTTACTGCTCGGGTAAAAATATCGGGCTTGGTCTGTGTCCTTATGCTGCAGCACATAACCAAACGCCAGATTTAATTTGAAGGACGTAGCTTGGTCATTGAAGATGGATTCCACGTAGTTGCGTAGACGGGTGAGGTCAGTCAGTCGGAAATTGTAGATATCTTGAATAGGGCGATGACGGTAGAAACAGTGCCGGATCATGGGCCAATGGCGCCCATAAATGTCACTCACTGGATGGTTTTCGTGTGACAGATCGCTGGGAACATTTATGGGTTCGTCCACGAAGTGTACTTTGCCCTCCACGTCGTACAAAATCTGGCCCAAGGTCTTGTCGTCGGAATTTGACTGTTGAATTAGGGCGACATCATCATCGGCCCTCGTGCGATGGGTGGGAGTTCCCCCTGTTTCGATATTGATGCCTACGGGCTCTTCTACCTGCAAACGTGGCTGCGGAACAGGGTGTCGTGTGCGTTGGTGTCGCAGCAACTGACTGGTCAGTTTGAAAAGCCGACCACATTCTTCGCATGGACGCTTGGGTACTTCATGGCGTGCACGTGTGTGGCGCTGTAAATGATCCGGGCGCTGAAACGACACTGTACATATCGTACAGTTATACCGGGCGGTTCCTTCGTGCTTGGTAGCCTCATGGCGGCGCAAGTCGTGCAGACGAGCGAATGATTTCGAGCACGTAGTACAAGTGAACATCTTGGTGGTTGACAGAGTGTCTGATGAAAAGGTCAGGCCGCTTCCCTTTTATAGCACGCTAGCTGGTATCATGTTCGGGCACCTCCGTGTCTCTTCGGATGTAAAAGTCCCCGGATGTAAAAGTGCCCGGATGTTTACAAATGTTCCACCCGGTGTGTGTGTGTGTGTGTGTGTAGGCGGTTGTGTGTGTGCGTGTGCGTGCATGTGCGTGTGTATGTGTGTGTATGTATGCCTCTGTGCGTGTATGTGTGTGCTTGCGAGTGTGTTTCTTGGATCGGAGCTCTTGGAGCTCAAAGCCTGTGGAGCTCAGAGGTCGGAAGTGACATTTGCATATGACCTCTGTGAGGCCACTTCCGCTTCCGTTCACGTGACCGGAAGTGACCTTTGACCCCGGCGCGCAAAGGTTTCCACCAACAACAATCTGTCAACCACCAAGATGTTCACTTGCCCAACTTGCCAGAAGATGTTTACTCGTCTAGATAAGTTACGACGCCACGAGGCCTCCATCCACAACGATGCACGGTATACTTGTATAATCTGCGCACGGTCATTCAATCGGGAGGATCATTTACTGCGTCATGAGAGGGTACTCCACGCGGGTGCGACGGTACTATGTAATGCTTGTGGTCGACTCTTCAAACGACCCAGTCGGTTTAGACAGCACCAACGTTTGATGCATGCCCCGTCTCTACGGTTTGGGCGACAACTTTCCACTAAAGAGGAGCCGTGGAAGGTCAGACCCAGTGAAGATGAACCCGGGGAGACGAACGCCACTGGTGATGCGATGACGAAGAGCCTGCCTATACCCACGGTCCAGGAGGGCCTGGATATCCAGCCGGACCCCATCGTTACGGTTTCGAGTCATACGCCTGACAACATCGAACATTTTCTGGACGAGCCCATAAATGTTCCTAGCGATCTCTTACAGGACGCCCAGCCAGTGAGTGACATTTATCGGCGCCATTGGTCCATGATACGTTACTGTTTCTACCGTCATCGCCCTATTCAAGATATCTACAATTTCCGACTGACCGACCTCGCTCGTCTACGCAGCTACATGGAAGCCATCTTCAATGACCAAGCTACGTCCTTCAAATTAAATCTGGCGTTTGGTTATGTGCTGCGGCATAAGGAGACAGACCAAGTCCGATACTTTTACCCGAGCAGTAACATCGGGGTATTTGACCAACCGTTTACCATCATTAACCGAGTGTCGCTAAGACGATGCTGGAGAAACTGGACACCGTGGATCCCTTGAAATGGGCCCAACAACAACGCCCCAACACCAAGTGGACAGTGGAGAGGGTCACCAATGTTACGTTCTTCGTGACCAAACTACGGAATATTCCCATCGGGTGAATGTATTCACCCATGCACTGATAGATACTCAGAATGCACAAACATGTATCTGAGGATATGTTGCCTCAACGGTATCCTGGGCTGCCCGACGATGATTAGAATAAACGGTTCAAAGCGAACATGGCCGAAGATGGAACTTTCTGAAATGGTGACTTCTGCTTGGACAAGAATACATCTAACGGACAGGAACGAATATGACAGATGCAAATGGTGGCCTCTAATTGGACAAGAGTGTTCTTGAATTGTAACACCAAGTGGATAATGCAGATATTGACCAATGTTACGTTCTTCGTGGTTAAACTGATCACCACCCCCATCGGATGAAAGTATTCACCCATGCACTGATAGATACTCAGAATGCGCAAACAACTATCTGAGGATATGTTGCCTCAACGGTATCCTGGCCTGCCCGACAATGATTAGAATAAACGGTTCAGATGGCACTTTCTGAAATGGAGACTTCTGATTGGACAAGAATACATCTAACGGACAGGAACGAATATGAAACATGCAAATGGTGCCCTCTGATTGGATAAGAATCTTCTTGAATTGTAAATATACCCAACGCGGCTCCCCCAGCGTGTGTATGATGTAACATTGGGGAGAATAAACTATATGAAAAAAACTTCTTGTTGTTGTTGTTCTCTCATGTGTCATCCTTGTTGTTGTTGCTGTTGTTGTTCTCTCTCCGGTCTATATCATGGCGTTATGTTAGAGTATTAAGGTGTAACGACGAGCGTTGACGGGCATCACTGCATTTCGAAGAATTAGTGACAATTCCATGGAATATCAGAGCTTCTGATCTATTTCACCAGGGCGTTGAAGCATTAAGAATGGTGTTGGTGGGCGTTGCTACAAGATGACACCTCACACGGTCCATTTGGACCACGGATGGTCCATCTCTACACCAAATAACATCCTTCACTGCTAAAAAATGCCCACTTTCGCTACTACTCGTACTGATGACGTCACCAATGACGTCACAGATGCTGTAAATATCCCTGAAATCGGGGTCTATACTCCGAGAGCTACAACATGACACCTCCCATGACGCATTCGCAACGCGGATGGTCCATCTCTACACCAAATACCTTCCTGTACTACCCCAAAAGGCTCACTTTCGCTACTACTCCTACTGATGATGTCATCGATGACGTCACAGATGACGCGAACAACCCTCAAATCGGGGTCTATACCCCGAGAGCTACAAAATGCCACCTTCCAGGACGCATTCGAACCGTGAATAGCCCATCTCGACCCCAAATACCTTCATGTACTGCCCCAAAATGGCCACTTTACTTACTACAACCAACTGAGCATGCGCAGATTAACGCGAGTTGCACTTAAACACACACCATTCTGACTCTACCCCACACAAGCTTCACTTTGACACCTTCCACGACCCATTCGGACCCATAGCGGTCCATATCTACCCCATAATGCGTGCGCTGGGGGGCCGGGGTAGGCCGGGGCCGGGAAAGTTGGAGATCGTGTTTGAGCATTCACCCAAACCGGAAGTGACGTCACACACACTTGCGCAGACCCACCAAACCACGTGAACGCCATTGTGGGGAAAACCCCCCAGTACATGACAGACACAGACAAGTCTAGACATGTCCAAAGGTCACGCCCCTTTCACCCAAACCGGAAGTGACGTCACAACCCCCCACGTGACCTGCGCAGCAGAATGGATACGGACACCCTGGAGTGTACCAATGTTACTCCCTCACCTAGGCTTCACTGATGGATACCTCACTCGATTCCATAAACGACCCACTAGGGGCTCCCCCAGCCTGTGTATGATGTAACATTGGGGAGAATAAACTATATGAACCCAACACGTGACTATTTCTATACTACGGCCAGACTGCGCCCGGAAGTGACGTCACAACCCCCCACGTGACCTGCGCAGCAGAATGGATACGACACCCTAGTGTAACTCCCTCACCTAGGCTTCACATGGATACCTCACTCGATTCCATCGACCCACTAGGGGCCCACCTACACCCCAACACGTCTATTTCTATACTACGGCCAGACTGCGCATGCGCAGAATGCCGATACAACTCCACACCCAGCCCATCAGATGCCCCTTCACGAATGCTTCACTTTGATACCTCACTCGACCTCATTGGACCAGCGGGACCCATACAGGGTCTAGCGGGACCCATACAGGGTCCAGTTTTCGACACTAGGTGACCACTTCCCGACAAAATGGCCAGTTTTCGACACCGGATGTGCCGCCATCTTGAACATGCGTGCCGCCGTCTTGGATATGTCCCATAATGCCCCGGGTCAAAATACTCGCTTCTGATTGGACGAGAGCTCTGTGACGGATTTGAAATACTCGCTTCTGATTGGACGAGAGCTCCGCATTGCGTCTGCGCATGCGCAGAATGATATTCCTACCGCACACCCAACCCATCAGATGCCCCTTCACCTAGGCTTCACATGGATACCTCACTCGACCCCATTGGTCCATTAGTGGTTCCCCTACATCCCAACACGGCTATTTCCATACCCTTGGGCCACCGCGCATGCGCAGAATGACCATAATTCAACCCCACACCCAGCCCATCAGATACCCCCTCACATAGGCTTCACTTTGATACCTCACTCGACCCCATTGGTCCATTAGTGGCTCCCCTAGCTCCAAAACGTCTATTTCCATACCCTTGGGCCACCGCGCATGCGCAGAATGACCCTAATTCAACCCCACACCCAGCCCACCAGATGCCCCCTCACATAGGCTTCACTTTGATACCTCACTCGACCCCATTGGTCCATTAGTGGCTCCCCTAGCTCCAAAACGGCTATTTTCATACCCTTGGGCCACCGCGCATGCGCAGAATGACGCTATTTCAAACCCACTAGTCCAGTCAGATGCCCCCTCACCTAGGCTTCACATGGATACCTCATACGACCCCATTGGACCATTATTGGCTTCGCTAGCTCCCAACACGGCTATTTCCATACCCTTGGGCCACCGCGCATGCGTAGAATGACGCTATTTCAAACCCACTAGTCCAGTCAGATGCCCCCTCACATAGGCTTCACTTTGATACCTCACTCGACCCCACTGGACCAGTAGTAACTCCTTTAGCTCCAACACGGCTATTTCCATACCCTTGGGCCACCGCGCATGCGCAGAATGACGCTAGTTCAACCCCACACCCAGCCCATCAGATGCCCCTCACCTAGGCTTCACATTGATACATCACTCGACCCCACTGGACCAGTAGTAACTCCCCTAGCTCCAACACGGCTATTTCCATATCCTTGGACCACACGAGTTGTCTCCCTTGCGTCAATGTGTGCAGATGGCGCTCTGATGCCGTGATGTGGAAAGGGCGTCCCCACACCATCCTGGAGCCGCCATTTTGTTTGTTGTTTTCTTGCGGAGATACACGGGACAATAAACACTCGACCCTAGGGTGGTACAGATGCTAGACTGATCCTATTCACATGGTACAACACCTATAGATTATGTTTATTACTAGGACGTCAGCGAAATACTAGTACCCATCCTCCGCATGGCAGAACTGTACAACCCAGAACTTGGTCCCACCACCTCCACCTCCCACAAGCCGCCATTTTGGTCCCACCACCACCACCACCACCCACAAGCCGCCATTTTGGTCCCACCACCACCACCACCACCCACAAGCCGCCATTTTGGTCCCACCACCACCACCACCACCACCCACACTGGCCGACATGCCTTGATCACGTGATCATCACGTGATCAAGTTCCTCCCCAATCCTCCCCAATGTGACGTCATTAAGTAGGTCAATAGGGTTCAATTTCACCTTTGTATACTACTTATATGTATCTGAACTTGGTACCCGAACATGTCTTTCGTTGGCCGCTCTTTATACACCATCCTTCTCGAGCTTACCGATCTTCGTGTCCCACACTACAACTTGTATAATTTGTATAATATTTAACCGCTTATTATTTGTGAATAATGTTAGAATTACGGAATATAATTCATTCATTGGCGGTCCCTGCTACACAGCTCTTTATCCCGTCTAGTAACTCGATACAAAGAGGATATTTGAACAATCAACTCCATTCTTATCCATAAAATTCAAGTCAAGTATGATTTGTGCTGGATGTTGTCCTATGTATGATGGCCGAGAAGGGACATCGCTGTATTGTGTTATGAATCGGGACCGACACACGAAGGCAGGATGCGAAGTCGCGAAGGCATGATGCGAAGTGGCGAAGCCAGGATGCGAAGAACGAAGGCAGGATGCGAAGCGCGAAGTCAGGATACTAGATTATTATACAAAAGACGTTTGCCGTAAACGTATCACCTGAAGAGTGTCGAGCTGATGAAGAGTGTCAGACAATTGATATAGATGCTAAGGTAATTTTCTACCATTGTCAGTATAGAGAAAACAGTGAGACAACTCTAATACTGCAATACCTGGAATATGATACACAGCGGAAGAAAATAACGACAAATTGTAGAATCCAACTCTTACTGATCAGCTGACTATATATTCAAGCCACCAGTGTCATGTCTGTCGTGTGAAAATACATATTATATAGAGAGCAAAATAGGGCTTCTTCAATGCTTGCTACGCTACAAACCTCCGTCCATGAATAGAGTGATTAGTGATTACACCGAACACCAACACAAGTCTAACCGTAAAATGTTCTGTTTTGTCTGTACTGAACAAATTATATATTTTAATTGAATTCATTATGGCTTTTTCTCCACAAATCGTCCGATCCTTGCAGAAAACGCTCATGTTGACGTTACACAGGTTTCTCCATTGCAAGCAAGGCAGGATGCGAAGTGGCGAAGCCAGGATGCGAAGAACGAAGGCAGGATGCGAAGCGCGAAGTCAGGATGCGAAGGCAGGATGCGAAGTGCGAAGCCACGATGCGAAGCGCGAAGTCAGGATGCGAAGTCAGGATGCGAAGCGCGAAGTCAGGGTGCGAAGTCGCGAAGGCAGGATGCGAAGTCGCGAGGCCAGGATGCGAAGCGCGAAGTCAGGATGCGAAATCAAAACATGCAGCGCGAAGTCAGGATGCGAAATCAAAACATGCAGCGCGAAGTCAGGATGCGAAATCAAAACAATGCGAAGCGCGAAGCCAGGATGCGAAGTGGCGAAGCCAGGATGCGAAGTGGCGAAGCCAGGATGCGAAGCGCGAAGTCAGGATGCGAAATCAAAACAATACAATGCAAAGACTGGAAGCGGAGCGCGAGGTCAGGATGCGAAGTCAGGATGCGAAGCGCGAAGGCAGGATGCGAAATCAAAACAATGCGGAGCGCGAAGTCAGGATGCGAAATCAAAACAGCGAAGCGCGAGTCAGGATGCGAAATCAAATCAGCGAAGCGCGAGGTCAGGATGCGAAATCAAAACAGCGAAGCGCGAAGTCAGGATGCGAAATCAAAACAGCGAAGCGCGAAGTCAGGATGCGAAATCAAAACAATGCGGAGCGCGAAGTCAGGATGCGAAATCAAAACAGCGAAGCGCGAGGTCAGGATGCGAAATCAAAACAGCGAAGCGCGAAGTCAGGATGCGAAATCAAAACAGCGAAGCGCGAAGCCAGGATGCGAAATCAAAACATCAGCATTGCGCATGATCCTATCGAAACGAGGCCGGTTCCGCCATTTGCTTTCCGGTGTTTTCAATATTACGAGTTTCGGCTGGACAAGTTTCTCCAATTCGTGATTACTCATGCCAAGACCAGGGTACAGTCGTTAATCTGTCCGGGGAGTCCTAAGTGAAGAGGAAAGTATGTATATTTACTGCTAAAAAGTAGAAGAGTGTTGTGGATGTCCCCACCTATCTATTTTTTTGCAAAGTATGCTCTTGAAATATGGAGAGGAAATGCGCTATAACATCACTTGAAATTCTACAAATGTTAAGGGCAATTTCCTATCCAGCTTCAAGAGTGAGAATCATCTCTCCTTTTCATTCCATATATGACTATAGATGAAAAGAAATAAATGTAAGTTTTGGCATGGATTTGGCTAAAATATGACACCTTATCATGGCAGATACGGTAATATTGAAAGCATTCGTTTTGGTGCAAGGTGTCAGGGTTTAGATGTATTAAAACAACAATGCCAAAATGTATATCAAGAAGCCAAAAACAGGCGAAAGCCCAAGTTCAAACGTCCACAATGCTTATTTTCGTCATTTCTGTCTTTAAGCGTTTAGAGTACAGTAGTAAAACGTGGGTATTTTGTGCAGAATGGAAAAAGTACAATATTATTGCATTATTGCCTTCACAAACGCAACAGTTATAGAATTTTCGAATCTGTGGAAATACAGGCCCCAGTGCTTAGCTCGGATGATTAACTTTTGCTAAGTTTGCCTCTTGAACTGACGCTTATATAGAAGCGACATGCAAATAAATCATAAACAATTGAAGAGCCGTAATAGAGAAACCGAGACTCTCATGTATCTGGTAGACATCTCAGTTATTTGAAAGTAGTCACACATGACCGTTAGCCAGAACTGTGGCTCATTTGACGTTTTGGATAATTCGGCCGCGACATAAGGGAGCGTGTCAAAAGTTTTGACGCGAACGAGTTCATTTTTGAACAGGGGGTCGTTCATTTCCGCATGCGTCAGGCCGTTCATTTTACACAGCAGCGTCAGAAAATGAACAGTGTAACGTTCATTATTGAACGTTCATTTTTGAACGTTCATTTTTTTAATGCACTCTGACGTTCATTTTCGCACGTTCGTTTTCGCATGTTCATTTTCTCACGTGCGCAAACGGCTGGCGTTTGACTCGAGCAGAAATGAACAACATACAGAAAGCTGCCATCCCGATATCAAAAAACGCGCCGGATCAAATCTACTTTCTCATCGCGCGTCATTCCCGTGTTTTAGATTTTATTGTCTTTTGCTCCATGTCTTTTGCTTCGTGTGTGTATATATTCAATGCATTCCGTAATCATTACATTGGTCAATACATTGGTCTATGACAAATATCCATCTTCTTTAAAGAAATGTGTTGATTTGTTGGTGTTCGAACTGCGTCATTTTGTTTTATTTACAAATGAAGGGGCCCTCACAGGTTGCATAATGACGGGCGCCACATGCGTGATGAAGTCTCCACGTGAATCAATCGGTCCATATATCTTTTTTAAAGAAATAGCTTGATGTGTTGGCAATCAGAACTGTTTATTCAAGGTTTATTTTTTTTATCATGGAATTAAAACTTTGAACTCCATGGTTTTATTGACAAATAGGAGACCTCACATGGCGGCCTACCTTGAGATATGACGGGAGCCGCATGGCGTCTCTGCGTGATTCAGTCGGGCCATGTCTTTTTATAATAATCATACATGTAGTTTGTAGGCCTGTATACTTTACCTGATTTACTCATTTCTTATTGAAGAAAATATTACTGAAGACAAAAAATTCCCAATGTCATAAGAATAAATCGTTATATAAGTGAATAACTTTCGCATATTTATATGTCTATATTATACTTTTGTCACTATGTATTTCCTTTGCGATTACCGGGAGGCGCACAAATAAGTTCGGCTTATTGCGCTCCTGTCGTCAAATAAACTATTTAAACCAAGTGAATGGCGATATTGTGGTTACTCCGGAAATAGGGAGCTGATCAATTTCTCTTTTCTCCCCCAGTGCGGATGCAATTGACATATTTCCAAGCAAAAAGGAAACACGTTTTTTTTTTCTTTTCTTGTTCTTGATTACTATTGCGATTTGTTTTCTCCATTATATATCTCTGACAAAGTTCATCCATGTGTGGAGAAAGATGGAAAACTGGGCTCCAAGATTCTGACAATGTTAGTATGGAGATGTATAAATTCCAATTAAACAAGTGTGAACTATAATAAAGGTGATGGTACGATAAGGCGGGATTTTGGCCAATACGTGGTCCGGTTGAATTCGAAAAAATAAAATTTCCTAAAAACACTTAGGTCTTAGTGTAACGGCAAGAGAAAATATAAGTACACAATATGTGAAAGTTTTAGTGCGATTGCGTTATGATTATAGTTATCACATGAAACGGAAATCCACAGCTTATGCTATTTCGTGAAAAAGGGTCTAAATCGAGTCCTTCAGACACGCGTTTAGACGCGAACGTGGACTAGAACGCCATTTAACCCGGTGTTGTGTGGTAACATTATATTCCCACTGCTGGGAGATCTTTTTGGTCCAAAGGGTCCTTCATACTGAAAACTGAAAAGTTATGATTCATAACGTTTGAAGTTTTCGTAAGTAGATTAAAATGACAAAATCGCCTGTTACAGTTGTTCGTATGTCGTGTTGTAGTGGATACGCACGTTTGATCACAAGCGTCGCGAAATTTTGTTGTACCGGGTTCGAATCCCAAGAGGTCAACATGTGTGACGTCGACAATTTATTTCAATCTTTCTCAAAATTGCATTCAGTATCTGAAATAAGATTTAAGGCTATCAGTATGAACCAATTAAAAGTAAAAATATAGCAGCAAGCTGCAATCATCGGGTTCCATGCGCCATTGCAGGCAATGGAGCTACAACACTGGAGCCGGAAACCATACGGCTTGGCACCCTAATAATAAAGTCACGATTTAGAATTCTAAACAAAACAAGTTTTGACCACTGTGCTGGTGCATATTGAACAATATGTCGAAATTCCAGTTGTTGTGGAAATGACCGACGATTATCAAGGTTGAGATGGTTGACGTCCAACTAGAAAACGCGATAGCAACAGATGCGAAGGAAGAGAGATAATTCAGACATGAATGGAAATGAAAAAGTTATAAAAGTAGGATATTTGTTTCTATGTGAGTCTTTTGCTTGTGTGATGTATTCGCATTTTTGAAAAGGTTATGCTCTTGTATTCTTTATATGTCTATATAATCTTTAATTGAGCGCATTGTGAAAATTTTCTTCCATTCGATATCTATTGCACGTTTATTTTTGACAAAGTAAATGTTAAAACTTGAGAAAAAAAAACAGTGCGAATCCTTAATGTTTATCACGCTTACAGGTTAGAATACCCCCGCCTTTCACTGTCTGGTGTCTCTCGACGGTCATAACATACGAACCGGTATTAACTTGCGGTGTTCAAAGACTACCTTTGCTGCAAATGACGTCATTGCTACCTTTTACATCTAACCTACATAGTTACCACTGAAGAAAAATCTGTCATTTCGCAAATTTGGGTGAGCTACATTTGAGAATTGCGGGAAAACTATTAAAGCTAGGTTGGAATGGTTCACTAGATCCCATGCGGGCCAATCAGCCTATGAAGTTTCAGCTCCAACGGTGAGGCCGTGTTGACTGGGCGACTCGGACAAAATTTGGCGGAAGAAAAATAATAATAATAATAATAGCAAAAACAATAGGTTTCCAGCCATACTGGCATGGAACCCTAATAATGCCCCCTAATAAATGAATTTGGAGCTTCAAAAAACACTTTTTCTTGGTCAACAACACGTGGGGAACACGTTTCTGACCTTTGTTTTCGCCCTAGATGGCTCCTTCATCGAAATCAAAATGTTAGTACGTTGAAATAGGTACAGAAAACGGTCCCTGGAGTCCAGACTATGACTTGATTGGAGAAAGTTGAGCTTGGAAATTAGTCGCCCGGAGATAGCGCTTCTCACAGTCTGTTTTTGTTAAGTTTAGTTTCAGCCATAAGCTCAGACCTACTCAAATGTCACGTTCTACCATACCTCTGAAACTAATACTGCGATCATGCTGAAATTTTGCTGTCATCATAGCCGTTATGCAACGAGTATGCATGCCAAATATCAGAATAATCCGACTCGTCGTTCGTGTAATATTACACAAAAGTACTTCTCAAATTAGGTGATTTTCGGCATTGTTTGAAAATTTGACAATTTTGATTTCTCTATAGCGGCAAAACTATTGAAGCTACGTAAAAATGGATGGCATATTTCCGAAAGAGCTACTCCTGGAGAATATAATGCAACAAACCGCAAGACTGTACCTTCCGTAGTTTCAGAGTTCTAGCCTGTACAAGATGTGTTCCGATTTTAACAAAATTCAAGATGGCGGCCAAACCACGTGACCCAGGAGCAAAATTTTTACATATTCATGATCACCGTATCATATAACATATATTTTGCCACTTTCCCCGTCCAAATCCGTGACTTGAAAATCCGGCTATTTTGATTGGCCGATGGCGGCCATCTTGTTTAACGTAGCAACTTTTCAAATAGAGTTTTGAGAGAGCCCACTCCCTTGATTATGTGTGCCAAGTTTCGCGTCGATCGCTTCATTAGTTGTGGAGATGAATAGCTTAACAGGTTTTTTGCTAAATCCAAGATGGCCGCCAGAAGTTTCGACCAATCGGCTTCATTGGTGGATATGCACTAGATCCCATGCGGGCCAATCAGCCTATGAAGTTTCAGCTCCAACGGTGAGGCCGTGTTGACTGGGCGACTCGGACAAAATTTGGCGGAAGAAAAATAATAATAAATATAGCCGCGAGCGGCAATCCTCGGGTTGCAAGCACATATCGCAGGCAATGAACCAACAACAGTAGTTTTAGACCTGGAAGCCGATTTGGCAAAACGTTATTTATTCCTTTTAGATCTAACCTACATAGTTACCACTGAAGAACAATCTGCCCTAAAAGATGTGTTCATTTTCTGACAAAATTCAAGGTGGCGGCCAAACCACGTGACCCAGGACCAAAATATTTGCACATTCGTGATTGCCATATCACAATGCATATACGTAGCCACTTTCTCCGTCCAAATCCGTCATTAGAAAAACCGACAATTTTGATTGGTCAATGGCGGCCATTTTGTTTTACGGAGCAAATTTTAAAATCGTGATTTGAGAGCCCCAAAACCATAGATCATGTGTACCAAGTTTCGAGTCAATCGACCCAGCGGTTCCAGAGGAGAAGATCTTGAAAGATTTAGGGTAAATCCAAGATGGCCGCCAAAGCATCTGACCAATCAGCTTTTTCTTTGGGTATCCGTTAGATCTAATGGGTTCAACTACCACGAACTCACCAAATTCATCATCGTTGTGTCCCATAACTTACATATAGTCACTTCCGCTATCGAAATCCGTTACATTAAAAATCCGATAATTGACAAATTTGGGTGAATTATAATGGAGAATAACGGAAAAACTATTGAAGCTGCATGAAAACCGTTGACATATTACGGAAAGAGCTGCTCCTGGACAATATAATGCAACAGACGGCAAGGCTGTACCTCTCGTAGTTCCCGATATATAGGCTCTACAAGATGTGCTCCATTTCTGACAAAATTCAAAATGGCGGCCAAACCACGTGACCGAGGACCAAAATTTTTGCATATTCGTGATCGCCATATCACAATGCATATATGTAGCCACTTTCCCCGTCCAAATCCGACATTTGAAAAACCGACAATTTTGATTGGTCAATGGCGGCCATTTTGTTTTACGTAGTAAATTTTCAAATAGGAATCTGAAAGCCCCAGATCCATCGATCATGTGTGCCAAGTTTCGAGTCAATCGACCAAGCGGTTCGAGAGAAGAAGATCTTTGAAATAATATTTTTTTGAAGGGTAAATCCAAGATGGCCGCCGGGGCTTTTGACCAATCGGCTTCTTCTTTTGATATGCATTAGATCTCCCATTTCCCAATATATGTGTGAAGTTTCGACTTCATCGGATGAATAGCGGCCAAGAAAATGCGCGTACAAAATACGGCGGAAAAATAATAATAATAATAAGAACAATACCAATAATAAGAGGTTTGCAGCCTCTGGCTTGCAACCCTAAATATAGCCGCGAGCGGCAATCCTCGGGTTGCAAGCACATATCGCAGGCAATGAACCAACAACAGTAGTTTTAGACCTGGAAGCTGATTTGGCAAAACGTTATTTATTCCTTTTAGATCTAACCTACATAGTTACCACTGAAGAAAAATCTGTCAATTCGCAAATGTGGGTGCTTTTCATCTGAGAATTGCGAGAAAACTATTGAAGCTACGTTGAAATGGTTAACATACTTTCGAAAGAGCTGCTCCTGGAGAATATAATGCAATAAACTGCAGGGCTGTAGCTCCCATAGTTCTTGCGTTGTAGCCTGTATAAGATACGTTCCGTTTCTGACAAAATTCAAGATGGCGGCCAAACCACGTGACCTAGGATCAAAATTTTTGCATATTCGTGATCGCCATAGGGCAATGCATATACGTAGCTACCTTTCCCGTCCAAATCCGACATTTGAAAAACCGACAATTTTGATTGGTCGATGGCGGCTATCTTGTTTTACGGAGCAAAATTCCAAATAGATTTTGAGAGCCCCAATCCATCGAACATGTGTACCAAGTTTCGAGGCAATCGGTCCATTGGTTCCAGAGAAGAAGATCTTTGAAAAAAAAAAATTCGAGGACAAAATCCAAGATGGCCGCCGGGACTTTTGACCAATCGGCTTCTTCTTTGGATATGCATTAGATCTCCCCATCCCTAACAACTATGCGAAGTTTCGACTTCATCGGTTGAACGGCGGCTGAGGAAATTTTGCCACAAAATCTGGCGGAATAATAAAAATAAAAAATATAGCCGCGAGCGGCAATGTAGGGGCCAAGATTCCCATTATATATACTACACATTTTTCGGAAAGTTTAATTTGCCAAGTTTGCGAGCGCCTTAGGTCGAGTGTGAATTTTCATCGTTATGTGCCGTTGTTCAAACAATTACAAAAAAGTCAAACGGTTGAACGTCTATTGTATTCTATTTGAGTCCCGCTCTATCTGGGCACTGAATATATGTCGCTCAATACTAATTGCGTCCGTGTTCATCAACATACTTCAAACAGCATGCTAATTGGGGGCGGAAATTGTATGCCTGCCTGCAACAACGCGAATGCATTCTTACTGTCAATTCCAAACACACATACATATATATATTCCCTCAATCAAAACTGGTGACCTGTACCAGACACTTCAGTCTAGTATCCACAAATCGCGTGAAACAAGAACGTGATACAGTTGCAGAGATGTCGTTTCAATTACGTATTTTGGCGCGCGATTTTAGTCGACTGGGTATTGTTCTAAAATTAGTAAACGAATGCCTACCTCGTTTGCACCGTCCATCCGTGGTTCATCTGGGAACATTCCACGTAAACGGCGACATCAAATATTCCCCCGTTTTAGGGACTTTAATCCTAGACACCTAAATGCCATCCCTGCCGAGCTCAGCTAAGTTCCTACGCTCCCCGTGAGAGGAACACTCGCGCGTATTTCAAGACAGACGCGCGCACTTCCGGCGAAGCAAATTATTCACCGTGTTTGTTTCCGAATACCAGGATCGCTAAGCCTCTGTCTATGCTATATTATGTCAAACTAACGGCTTTCTCGTACCTGTTCAAGTTTTCCACAATTACTGTTCCCGGTATGGAGTCATTGTCAACGAAAGAACACAGTATTGGAAGTAAGTGGCAGCAAATTACAAGTTCGTAACTATTGCGGTTCCAGAGAAGAAGATCTTAGAGTGCTTTAGGGAAAATCCAAGATGGCCGCCGAACATTTCGACCAATCGGCTTCTTCTTTGGATATGGGTTAGATCTAATAGGCTCACTCACCACGAATCCGCCGTATTCAGCATTGACGAGTCCCATAACATACATATAGTCACTTCCGCTATCGAAATCCGTTATTTGAAAATCCGATAATTGACCAATTTGGGTGAATTTCGATGGAGAATAGCGGGAAAACTATTGAAGCTACGTTAAAATGGTTGACATATTTCCGAAAGAGCTGCTCCTGGACAATATAATGCAACAAACTGCAAGGCTGTACCTTTCCTAGTTCCAGACTTATAGCCGGTACAATATGTGTTCCGTTTTTGACAAAATTCAAGATGGCGGCCAAACCACGTGACCTAGGATCAAAATTTTTGCATATTCTGGATCGCCATATCGCAATGCATATATGTAGTCACTTTCCCCATCCAAATCCGTTAATTGAAAATGCGATAATTTTGATTGGTCAATGGCGGCCATTTTGTTTTTCCCAGCAAATTTTCGTCAAGGATTTTGAATGACCCTCACCCATCGGTCATATGTACCAAGTTTCATGTCAATCGGTTTAGCGATTCAGGACAAGAAGATTTTCAAAGTTTTCAAAAAATTTCGGTTAAATCCAAGATGGCCGCCGAAGCTTTCGGCCAATCGGCTTCATTGGAGGATATGCATCAGTTCCCATATGGGCTAATTACCATGTGAAGTTTCAGCGACATCGGTGTATCGGTGTTGACTGTACGAGTAACACAAAATCTGGCGGAAGAAAAAAGAATAATAATAATAATAATAATAATAATAATAATAATAATAATACCAATAACAATAGGTGACCAGCCATACTGGCTTGGCCCCCTAATAATACCAATAATAAGAGGTTTGCACGCCTCTGGCTTGCAACCCTAATAATACCAATAATAAGAGTTTTGCAGCCTCTGGCTTGCAACCCTAATAATCCGAACAATAATAAAGAAGTCTTCCGATCTTCATCGGAAGCCTTAATAATAAGAGGTTTGCAGCCTCTGGCTTGCAACCCTAACTAGAACTGCAAGCAGTTTTGGCGGCTTCCGATCTAGTGTGTGAATGAGCAAGTACGGTTTAAACTAGTTCTCAACCCAGCGCCAAAAGGTCAATAGAGCACGAAATGCGTTTTTATACAACTAAATGTGAGTCAATATACTGTTACTATACTATCCTCTGCGCATTGTGCCGCGAGGTCAATAGGGCTCGAAATGCGCTTTTATACTACTAAATGTGAGTGAATATACTGTTACTATACTATCCTCTGCACATTGCGCTGCAGGGTCAATAGGGCTCGAAAGGCGCTTTTATACTACTAAATGTAAGTCAATATACTGTTACTATACCATCGTCTGCGTATTGCGCCGCAAGGTCAATAGGGTTTGAAATGCGCTTTTATACTACTAAATGTGAGTCAATATACTATTACTATACTATCCTCTGCCCATTGCGCCGCAAGGTCAATAGGGTTCGAAATGCGCTTTCATACTACTAAATGTAAGTCAATATACTGTTACTATACTATCCACTGCGCATTGCGCAGTAAGGTCAATAGGGCTCGAAATGCGCTTTCATACTACTAAATGTAAGTCAATATACTGTTACTATACTATCCTCTGTGCATTGCGCGGCAAGGCCAATAGGGCCTGAAATGTGCTTTTATACTACTAAATGTGAGGCAATATACTGTTACTATACTACCCTCTGCGCATTGCGCCGCAAGGTCAATAGGGTTCAGAGGAGTAGAGTTTACAAGATTTTTCTAAAATTTGGAGGAGTAACATTTGAGAATTGCTGGAAAACTTATGACGCTAGGGAAAACGGTTGTCGTATACGAAAGAGCTGCTCTTGCACAATATAATGCAACAAACTGCAATACTTTAGCTACTGTGGTTTCAGAGTTATAGTCTGTGAAAGATGTGTTCCTTTTTTGACAAAATTCAAAATGGTGGTCAAACCACTTGACCTAGCAGCAAAATGTTTAGCATATTCGTGATCGTCATATCAGATAACATATATTTAGACACTTTTCCCGTCCAAATCCGTTACTTGAAAACCATTAAAGTTAAGACAATCGATTTCCAAGTCCAGTCTCCAACAAGTGTCATTTTGATACTTCCACCGGTATGATGATTTTGAGGAAATAGGTTTTGCAGCTGATTGCAGAATTAATTCAGTCTCATTTTATTCATTGGCAGTGAACTGCGTACAGAGAGTAAAAATGGTTTTCACTCAAAGATGATTGTTGAAATAAGATAATTGTCACAATTAATCCTTTTGGGTTTTATTGTCTGTCATGTATATGGCATCGCTTCCCGATGTTTCTTCCAATTGCTGTGAGCATGGATACGAAACGTTGGCTAACACGTATTGGCTAACGGCCACACCGGTTGGTTCACATGCTTTATGTTCAAGTATGGGTTGAGTGTGGAATGCACCATTTACAAAGAAAAACGGTAAGTCTGGTCGATGTCGTTTCATCTAGCCGCAGTGGTTTTTCGCTTGTAAAGTCGTGTAATGCGTGTTTGTACCTATCTCATATATATATATTATGCGTGATTAATGTTGAATGGAACAAGATTTGTGATTTTTAGCGTGTGCACAGATGCACATGTTAATTTTGAGGTGAAAATTTAGTGACAACAACAGCAGTAATAACAACAACAACACCACCACTACGGCTGCACTTCGGTACTTACACGAGGGAAATAAATATACAAGTTCTATAAGAGGAAATTGAGCATTGACAAGTTTTAAAACGTGAGACTTATATTCCACCTTTCAGGCGCCAGACAAAAAAGGCATCTAAACCTAATCAAATCATAAAACCTTTGCATTGAATTGTTCAGTTGATGGACAAAAGCCCCAGTGGACAAAAACCGCAAGAACAAAATTTGGAGAAAGAATAGTTATGGATCAAATTATCCAGTTATCATGTGTAGTTAATAACTGACCAACCTCTCGGAGTACAAGGTTAGGCTCACAGTACTCGTACACAAGTGCGAACCGGTCCAGGCGAATCTATCGAGATTTGTCCTGGTTAGCAGATATGTTTATTATGTGCAAATACACAGGACAATTCTCCGCTTCCCAGAATATCAGAGGCACTGCTATTTGATAGCTTGTGCCAGACATAGTGCATCACAGTACTCGTACACCAGGGCAAACAGGCCCAGGGAAATCTGCATAAGACAATGGGTCGCATATCAAAATGTAAGTCAGAAGTCAAAGGTTTTCGACTTTAAAATAGGAAATCATTGAAACGATTGCAGCTGGTCTATATCAGTAACAGCTTTTCATTTAGACTTGGAATGTCTTGTGTGTGGATACAGAAAGTGAAGGCCAAGTGTTGTTATAGCTGGATAATAGATATTATTTTGATCTCGAGCAATAGTCAATGGTGACAAAAGTTTTACTGATTGCTTAACTAGCATCCATTGTGTGTGTGTGGGGGGGTGTCAGGATTTTTACACCCGATCACTCGTATCATTCAATTTGGTAATATACTGTCCAATTTAGATACAACACTGCATTTGTTTATTATAAATTATTATGTTTATTATTGTCCTCAAAATGATCGAGAGACTGTGAACATCCAGTTCAATGTTTATTAACACTATAGTTTGTAAACTATGACATGCTTATAACCTGGGATATTTCAACATATAAATATATGCAGAACCAATCAGTGTTGGTGAATAAACAGTGTCCCAATCTTTTATATTGTTGTCTTTTTCTTATTCTCGTCATCCATTCCACATATTCTGCATCGAGTGTGCCTGTAATTTATGTCATTTTTTCTAGAATGGTGAAATTAAACATATCCGTGTTATCAACGAATCCAGTTTTTAAAAAGTAATTTTAATTTTTACAACAACTCACAAAATACTTAGAAACATATTCAAAGTAGAATCAATCTCTGATTTAAATGTTCTCTATTTATTTTACTTGCTCAGTCATCTTGTTATAAGGATTCACAGACAGTTTTATGGTCAAATAGCCCAGTTGAGGCTTGGGTGAACTTCAATCACTGATCACGCACTATGCTGACCGGGCACTATGGCCAACATGACCTTTAACTAGAACAAGTTATACATAATTAATCTGGTTATGTAAATGTGGGTAGGTAAATATTTTGAGCCATAACGAAATCATTATCATAGCGTAAATGTTAATACTAGAGGCTGCCCATCTGCGCAAACCCAGTCAAATTAGCTGTTGACAAGAGATTCGCCTGGGCCTGTTTACCGTGGTATATGAATGAATACAGTGGGCAGTCCCTTCAATTTCTGGAGTCATTTTCATCTTAATGTCGTGTCTGGTCCCATGCTGCCTCAAAGATTTCTTCTTTGAAGTAGCAGGAACGCAGCTGGGCTGGGTGGTGCTTACTCGGTTCGTCGCGATATAGCTGAAATATCGTTGAAATCGACGGTAAATTCTATTCACTCAATCACCCGGATTTATGTCTGTATTCAATCTACCCTGTCCACTTGTCTTAGGCCTACAGCAGACTAGATATGACAGCAAAAGACGGATGAAGAGTTTCTCGCAAATTGATTTCAAATGTCATTATTGCTTGGTTACCTCATAAGGAAAGGAGTGTGTGATTCTGATCGACTGGAGCTCTGTACCGATGAAGGGAGCTAAAATGAGTCTATTGTTAATAGGCCTGTATATGTGGACATTTTTGTTTGGAACCAGCTAGGCAACAACTACCATGTCAATATGAACTCCGGGGTGAAAATAATAAATATTCATATTTTTAGGACACAACTTATATTTAAACTCACTTTTCTATAGCAGTTTTTACTTGTCGCTAACAACATAATCGAGGTTGGCAATATGTTAATGACAGGAATTTGCTCCCGGAAACAGAACATCAATTTGCTCCCGGAATCAGAACATTGGATTTATTCCAAGGCACTCGCACACTTTTTATGGCAAACCAAACATTTCTTGTGACTGCCAACTGGTTGAAAGTTCACATAAGCCAAGAACAAATCAATTCTTACCTGTATTTCATGATAGGATTTAGTGAAGGTGATCTGTTTTCATTCTATTGCATATAAAAACGGTAATTTTATCCGATATAAGCATAGATTTATCTTGGAATATCAATTCTCTTTGTAAATGCTGATTAATCATTAGGCCAAAAGGTTGTGTACATTTCTGCACTTGTTACTCAGGCCATGAAGATGCATTGTAGTTATTTATATGTAAATATCAGCAAGTAACCTAATCGGGCCTAAAGTTAAAAATCGACAGCAGGAGTTTGACAGAACTTTACAATGAAGTTCGTGCTTTCATTGACGGGCATTTTGTCCTGGATTCAAAGTTAAACCACCCCAATTAAGTCCTGAAGAGATACTATTTATCGGTTGGATGACTCGTAAACGACCTGGTTGTTGCTCCGGATTTTAGTATGTGAGTCCGTTCCCGGCTCTGATTCCGGGAATTTGTGACACCCCATATGCGTGTAGGCGCGAGACAGATTGCTGAGGTGCGAGGTAAGAGAGTAGGGCTCGGACCACTAAAAAAAAGTCCCTAGCCGTTAACCCCTCTAAATAACCTCTGCCATAGAGGACAAGTTTTTGTGCTGATTTTTTCCCCAGCTTCCTTTTGATAATGAGACAAGGGCTTGCATGGCCAACATTAAGCATGACAAGTGCCCTTTTGAGTTGTGACTTTTATTTTGAATTCACTGCATAATTCATGCCAGTCTGAGGCACTATATGCAGGTGCGTAGACTCTGCTTTTTGGAGGTAAGTTATTCGCCGGAAGTACAGTGCTTGCCAACAGGACGCTCTGGTTCGAAATTTTGATGGGCGACCCCCGCCAAGAAGTAGATGGCGATGCAGGACTTGAATGGAACTACAAACTGCCAGGAGATGGAAGTCCAAAAATAATTAATAAATCAGCCAGGTGCAGTTTCGTTAACATGGCCGTCAATGTAAATTTAATAGTGGTCCGAGCCCTAAAAGCGTAAACACAGAATACATATGTCACCGGTTCAGGTAAGTCATACAAGGAGGCTGGATGTCAATCTCTCACTGATGTCAATTTCATAGTTTAGTGATAAAGATGGCGGAGTTGTATACCACATGAAGAGCAAAATATTTCGAAAAAATTAATTATAATAGCCAATTAGGCTCGAATGGAGCATGTTTACTGTGGACTGGGGTGCAGAAGAAGCAGCCACCCCATTATGGAGTGATTAATATCCAGCCTTTTGGAAAGAAAACATGGAGAATAATTCACGTTCATCGTTTGAAATTTATTCTGCATCATAATATAAATTTAGAAGAATTCACCAGTGACATAAGCCACTTATGTCATCAGTCAAGTTGTCACAATATTGCACACCTGAGTGCAGAAGTCAGTTTTGTTAATAATCAGAGACAGAGGTGTATGGCCATGGAGAAATGTTCCTGAAGGCCATGTATTTTTGGGTAAACAGTATCCAAATTGTTTGTTCAGGGGCACACCTGAATTCACGCATTAACAGGTGAGTCGTCCAACACATCAGGGGAGACAACTCTTGTTCTTTATAATGTGGTCTTTCTCAAAGTCAGGTCAGGCATGTGTCTTTTCTTGTAGCCTTCTCTTTCTTTTGCCTTATCCGCATCGGTTAGCTTTCTTAGCTTTTATATAGTATTTAAGTTTAATTGCTTTATGGTAGATTTTTCTTCTTTTAACCTCTGGCCTCTGTTTATATGATCTTTCATAATCGCATTGCTTTTGTTTTGTTGTAGGTTTTTGCAGGCAGATGAGCTGAGTTTCTAGGGGTGCAGGGAGTGCTTCAAGTTTCTTATGCTGTGATGTTCCTTCACCGAGATTCAGTCTTAAGACTGTGGTTCCAGCTCTCGCTGCCGCATTGGTAGGAAAGTTCATATTTTTTGACACTGAGGCACAGAATGCCCTGTTTGTTCCTTCTGACTTACATGTGTTTGAAATTTGGTTTCAAGGGCTGGCTGCTGCATGCAATTTCATATTCAATATTTTTCGCACCAGTATTCTGTCATTGTCATCCAAATTTAACCACTTGATGTTGTTTGCACTCAGACTTCTAGATTTCTTCCACCAACTAGTATTAACCCCTCCACCACAAACTATAGCATGCCTTCTACAACTTCCACAGTTTCCATTATAACAGTCAATTGTTGCATCCAACACCTTAATGTTGAAAGCGACGTTAAACCCTATTCACTCACTCACTCACTCACTCCAACACCTTAGGTAGTCTTTGTACTATTTCAGTTATGTCCCCTGCATAAGTTTGTTTCCAGCATAATCCTCTTTTCACCTCACTGACGGCAAATTGTGGAAGTGGGCAGGTAGGTGTAATGGTGGCGTGGTCCTGTTTTGCCTTATTTCACATATCTTGCAGTTTCCCAGCATGCAACAGTCTCAGACCTATCCTCCCCTGCTCTGCTGGAGCCTTTTGCATACTTTTCTGCTAAATCCGGCTTCTTCGACTCCTTCGGATGTAATAGTTTTGCCTTCCCAGACCTTCCTTCCTCATCCATCATAACCAACTCTGGTGACTTTGCTGAATTCCTCTCTGTCATACCTGGGGTGCCATGCTGATTTTGGCTCATTCTGTTTAGTTGTTTCCACCTCTTCAGAGTTTTTTATGATGCCTGAAGTTGAGGGTGTCTCCTGTGCATGGCAGACTTTTTGGGGAAGTAATTTATGACCCAATTTGAACCGGGTGACCAAGCTCCCTCGCTTTCCTTTCTTAACTCGCTTCCGTTTCTTCGAGTTTCGCATGCTGATCTGGTGATGTTTTAGAGATGTGATGAGATAGCCATGTAATTGGTAAAGTTTATATACTATCTGTCTCTATGACAAAAGTGTGTGTCAATTGATCTGACACCTTTAATCATAGGCTGATCACAGTAATGTATTGCACGTATCACCCTAATGGATACACATGATTATGTGTATTATGGTATGCAGAAGTGACATCAGGGTCTTGCTATTTATTTTTTTTGCCACTGCCTGGCATTTATTTGTGTATTAGATGTCCCCCTTTCATACAGACCAGAATTTGACAGGTACACATTTTTAGTTTTTCCACTGAAATATCATATTTACCATAAAAATCCCCAAAATCTGAATTTTTTTGCATCTTTTTTAAAAATTTATTGAAAAATCCAGAAACAGTTTAGGGATATTTCTATTTAGGTATAGGATTCACAGATGTATGCAGAATCCATTTTGAGACTGATCAGCTCCTCAGTGACAGGAGTTTTCTTGGTTTAGGCAATGCCATAAGGCACCTCACACTATAGTGAATACATGTGTATTGTGAAGAAAGATGGGGGTAGATGTAGTTAATGGTTCATATTCCGAGACATATTTGATGGAAGTAGCTCAGATAGGCTAACATGAAATGGTAAGTGGACAGGTCACATGCCTCCCAAATGTCATTTGGATTGGTTGAATTTAATGTGTCTAGTAGGGCTCGGACCACTAAAAAAAAGTCCCTAGCCGTTAACCCCTCTAAATAACCTCTGCCATAGAGGACAAGTTTTTGTGCTGATTTTTTCCCCAGCTTCCTTTTGATAATGAGACAAGGGCTTGCATGGCCAACATTAAGCATGACAAGTGCCCTTTTGAGTTGTGACTTTTATTTTGAATTCACTGCATAATTCATGCCAGTCTGAGGCACTATATGCAGGTGCGTAGACTCTGCTTTTTGGAGGTAAGTTATTCGCCGGAAGTACAGTGCTTGCCAACAGGACGCTCTGGTTCGATATTTTGATGGGCGACCCCCGCCAAGAAGTAGATGGCGATGCAGGACTTGAATGGAACTACAAACTGCCAGGAGATGGAAGTCCAAAAATAATTAATAAATCAGCCAGGTGCAGTTTCGTTAACATGGCCGTCAATGTAAATTTAATAGTGGTCCGAGCCCAGTAGAGTTTTTTCTGGGTCATTCATTTTCACCTTAAACTTGTATATTATTATGCTGTAATTCACCGAAATGCAAATATATAATGTTGCAAGGAATATCGCTTGCCATTTTGGCCTTGTACGCAGTCTAGTTGATGCAAGAAATGTCATTTTCAACTATCAGCCGCGTTTACCAGTTGTGCTCTTACAACAACAACATCATCACTTTCGGATGCTGTTGCCTCGTGACAAGAAGTTCCGTTTCTCGTTTGCTGAAGTCAGTACTTATGAGTTCTAGTACTCATCTGTTTCAAATAATAAATATTGAGTAAAATATTTGGAGGTCCTTGAAAAAGGTAAACCAAATGGAAGAATTTGAGGATAGTTGCTCAACTGAGCTATTATAGTTTGACCGATCATAGCTCAAATGGTTTTCAGTACTCGAGCGGATTAGCCTATTTACTCACGAAAAAGTTGTAACAAATGTTTTGATTAATCTGCCATATCGATTTCATATTCCATGAGTCATTTTATCACGCAACAAATGGAATATAATATAATTTAGAGAGCAAAATAGAAGAAAAAATATAAAGGAAAAAAAAGAAAATTTCATTTTTTTTTGCATTGAGATTCAATGTTCAGTCATGCACTTGCAAGTTTCTCATCAATAAATCCTTATGTTTGAGTCAATGCCTCCCTATTTTCTAGAATTCGGATTTCACTAATTTGGGCACTGAACCAATTTTGTCTAAATCAAACTTTATGTTCAGTCTCACAACAAGAACTGTGTTTTGATGAGTGGGAGGAAATAAATTTCTTCTATAAATCAACTGTTTCCTCTTTTGCATGAAAAATATACATCAGTTGTGATACATCCACACTGTACCGATAAAAGGGAAAAAATGAAAACGTAACAGATGTAGTTATAAATTCTTAAGGTGAACCATTTCAGCATATGACATTTCGGTAAGCAACATTTCAGCACACACCCATCATCCGAAAGCATGGCACGATCATACGTAGAAACTTCTGCTCGTAGCCATGCGGTAACGGGTGCTATCTGAGTGTAATAGGGCATTTCCCAAATGGTCACATCCGACTGGTCCCGTTATATCTGACATCGGTGCAATCACATTCATACAACGAAGACACACCTCCAGAAAGCTATCGATTGAAATGATCCCATGGTGAGCCTCGAAGTACCCCCATCACAAAATAAAAAGCATATCATTTTCCTGTGGTCTGTCGCCGATTTTATTTTGTTTTCAAATATGTTAGGCCGTTTGTAATATGATTTTTCTTAAGATAAATAAAGAAGCATGCTCCACTAGAATGAGAAATAAAATAGCTAATTCGCACAACTTCGTTTTGGTCTCGCGTAGACTCCCCCAGTCTTGCGCCTCGTGAAACTGACACGTCTGCATATCTAAGCAATATTTGAACACAGATAATTTCATTGGCTCGTTTAAATGGGGCCGACATTTGACCTCATACTATGGGAACAGCTTTCGAACTGGATTATCTCCCTCTAGATAGATGGCACCGTCTGAAATACATGCCGAATCACAACGACAATCTAAGGGTAGTGTTTAGTGAAATGTGAAATGCTCTTAGCAATCTAAGATGGCACACACCATTTTTGGTGCAAAGTGGATGGTAAGGTATTT
>JAVTVY010055116.1:0-28340 GCA_036873755.1 Hanleya hanleyi
CGCGTACACGCACGTGGCCTTCCATTTCGACTGCCGTTTATCCCCAGCATAGAAAAGTCGACACAGGACTGCTCATGGCGGGAAAATAAAGAGCGGTGTAGAACACGTGTCTGTCGAAACGTTCATGGCGATATACCAGATCAGAGAGGAAAACGCTATATTCACGATCCTTCAATTCACAAGTCGCATACATTAAAATTATCCAGAAAGTTTCTAGAGCTATACTTTGGTGGGTGCCATGAAAAAGAATTGTCACGGGAGAATATTTGGTGCCCCTGATATTTGAACATCGCTACTTGAGAGAAAGTGGAGGTGTGAATTTCCATTGAGTCTTCATTCAAGCATTTTTAATGTTTTAGATTGAAGTGAATTTTTCGGCAATGCGCTGAGACAGATGTATTTTTTGACAACCAATCGTTTATTTGAGACTTTATCGAAACAGATCCAAATATTTGATTATCGGTGTTTTATTTATTATGGTCAACTTAACGCACTTTTATTCTACATTGCAGGTTTGTTTGCTCCATGGACATATTGAAACTAGAGGAATGACCGCCTTTTCTCCGGATAATATTATTCGTATATGCACATCGTTATGTTTATATTTTGTTGTAAGATTCTAACCAATAAACATATGATTGTGCAAGAAAGTCCCATATCCCTATCCAGCAGGACTATACGTGGAAGAAACTAATTTCCGGTGAGCATATAGGTAAGAATCCTGCTTGATTAGTAAACAATATTGCCAAGCTGTCAATTTATTGTCTAGCCATAATAATAGTAAAGTGATCAGCTTTTTTGTCTGTTCTGTTGGTCTATACACAGCTTGACTTTCGAGCCACGAAGGACGCAAGAGTTACTTCCGGAGGCGGCATCCACGGGACATCCACAGGCATTTGTTTTATTACTACCATAATTCAAATAAATGGGCGTTCACGGGAAGTATCGCTGAAGGGATTGTTCATTTTAAAGACATTATTAAATAAAAGGCAACAAGTGTCTTTGATTTTATACTTTTTGTTTATTCACAGTTGCACATTTCCGGGACAGTTTCGACTACCAGGTGTTAATTTTTGTTGACAAATTTTTCAATCATACAGACCTAATTCCAAACACTTTCAGATCATATTTTTTCAAAATTATCTGTTGTCCACAGGTACCCAACTAGACAGGCTAAATTAAATTTATATCGCGATTTTTACTACTCTGACTTTTCTTATAGTACTAAAATAAAGGGTCCCAAAATATGGAACAATTTACCCTCTCAGTTAAAATCTCACGTTTCGCTCTCATTATTCAAATCGAGGATATAATCGTATTTATTACTGGAACATAATTAGACATCTATTCTGTTTGCCGTCTCTGGAAGTTGGAAATTAAATTTGTGTTTTTGTCTCACTATGATAGTGTTTACCGCATATTATCATCTTTGTAAATATAATAATTATTTTGGGATAAAACAAACCCCTCGGGGTTTTCATCCCGCCACTATTATATTTTGTTTACTAAACATTATTGTTATGCATGGTGAAATAAAAATCAAATCAAATCAAATGGTAATCTAGACTGACTTTTTTGAAAGCCGCATTCCAAAATGCGCAAAGCCCGTATTCTGCAAAATACATAAGATTCGAATCGCACGTTCATAAAACGATATCATGGTTCCATAATATTTTGTTTATTAACGAATTACACCGTAACCGATTCTAAAATATAGTCAAGCAGCACACGTGTAGCAAAAATCTGGAAAAGAAAACAACATTAATTTGTGTTCCGTTCTCATAATCCGTTTTTCACGGCCTCAAGCGACACGGCCCTTGTTGTTGTTTTTGCGTCTGTAAAGCGGGCCTACTTTCGAGCCGATCGTTTGCCAGGAGACTTTCAATCGTTTGCTAGAAAACGTCTGCACGTTTGTTCGAGGTGTGAAAAGACGACCGGCACCCTTACCGTAGGTTGCCGGAGATTTCCGGCGATCGTCTTTATCTGACCGACGTTTTTTAAAAAACGATCAACTCATACACCCATCGTTTGCATGGACGTTTTTTTTCATCGTTTAAAACGTCTAGCAAACGAACGTTGGATGGATACGGTCCCTTACTACTATGGCGGTTCCCGTGGCAACTGACATTCAGGAGAATACTTTAATAATTGGGAACTGTGTCTTCAGGAGAGTGCTTTAATAACCGAGAATTGCCTAATGTAAATGTGTAATTTACAGTGATTAACCATTGATTGTGTCGGATATTGATGATTGATCAACACTATATCTTGTGGAACCCATATCACAGTAATTCAGTTTTGTAATTTCAATTTGTTCGGCGTTCAGTTTTCTCAAGGATTACGTCTTGTTCATACAGTTATTGTTCTTGGACAGTTCATTCAAGTTTCTAATGCTTTCCTGTTATGTGTTTTGCGCAAACTAGCTTCTCCGTGGACAGTAGAGCACCTTCATTCACAGTTAGTCAGTTAAAAGTAACTTACTGGAATGTTCATGGCCTTATTTCAAAAGAACTTAATAAACTGGAAGATCCATTGTTTATCAAAAGCTTGACATCATATGATATCATAGGTTTAGGAGAAACGCATACTGGACCAGAACATGACCTATCAATACCAGGGTATCATGTTGTGACTCTTAATGGCTCTAAGAGGAAAAAGTCTTCTTTACATAATGGTGGCCTTGCTGTTTACATCAGAGATGAGCTGAGATCGGGAATACGCTTCATTAATCATCAAACCAATGATTATCTGTGGATTGAGCTAAATGCCCAAAAGTTTGGTGTTGATATGAATGTTTATATATGTTTCATGTCATGTACCCCCCGAAAATTCACCTTTTACTACCAAATATGATATCAGTACACTTTGTAAGATTGAAGCAGATATTTCCCGCTTATCTGAATCTGGACATGTCATATTAATGGGAGACTTAAATGCGCGTACTGGTACCGGTTTAGATTACATATGTGATGATGACTCCAACCATGTACCTTTATCTGATTCTTATGTTGTAGACTGTACACCACCCAAAAGATACAGTTGTGATAAGGTGATTGATAGCCGTGGGAAAAATTTGTTAAATATATGTATTTCATCTGGCCTGAGATTATTGAATGGTTGGATGGTGGGGGACACTTTACCTGCCACCAGCCTGCAGGTAGCAGTGTAGTTGACTACACTATAATATCTGATAGTCTGTTGAAAATTATCTCATATTTTAATGTTCATAACTTTATTGGTCATCTCCCTGACCACTGCCAAATCTCCTTTATGCTGAGGGTTAACTACCACGTAGTCATCCCTCAGTATATTGCAAAACCTTTACCGTCAAGATTTGTATGGTCAGATGATTCTCCTGCAAAATATCAGGAAGCATTATGCTCCAACTCAGTTAAGTCATTGATTAGTAGATTTCTTAGTGCAAACTACCTGTCATCTCAAATAGATGACGCAGTGAGGGACTTTAATTCTATTTTGGAAACTGCTGGGGACATGTCGCTAAAGAAGATAAGATCTAAATTTAAACGTAAAACCAAATCTCCCCGTTTGAAAACGCCAAAGTGGTTTGATTACTCGCTACAGAAACTCAGGCGCAGCACAGAACAGAAAGCTTATCTGCTTTCTATTCACCCTAATGTACCATATATTCGGTCTTCATATTTTAAGTCTTTAAAAGATCTTCGCAAAGCAAGAAAACTGAAACGTAGACAATTTCGATCAAAAAGTATTGAGAAATTAGACAATTTGGTATCGGACAATCCTAAAGAATTTTGGAAAATTCTGGAAGAACTTAATGACCGTCAAGGTTCAAATGATGCTGACAACGTCCCTTTGGATGAATGGGTCCAACATTTTCAAACACTTAATAAGTTATCCTCTACAAGTCCAGATTCAAATATTATCAGAGACAGTTTAGCAAACTTTGAGTCACAATATAAGTTCTGCCCATTAGACTACAGGATTGAACTTGCTGAAATCGTGGAAGCCATCAAACGGCTAAAGACGAATAAAGCAAGTGGACTAGATAGTATTCTGAATGAGATGCTTATACATGGACAAATCAGTCTTAACTCTTGTTTACGGAAATTGTTTAATCTTGTTTTTTCGAACTCGAGATACCCAAGTAGTTGGAAGAAAGGATACTTGACTCCCATACACAAATCAGGGGATAAGAAATTACCAGGTAACTACAGAGGTCTTACAGTTGGTAACTGTGTTGGGAAGCTTTTCAATTCGGTTTTAAATAATCGCTTAGAAGTTTTTCTTGTTAAAAATAACATTATACGACAAGAGCAAATTGGATTTACCAAAGGTAGCAGAACATCTGACCATATCTTTGTCTTAAAAACTTTGGTTGGTGATTATAAACAAGTTAGACATGCTCCACTTTACACCTGCTTTATTGACCTTGATTCGATTCTGTTTGGCATGAAGGTCTTTTTTACAAGTTACAATCAATTGGTATAGGGGGTCATTTTTATAGGATTGTCCAAGATATGTACCTTAACAACAAACTATGTGTACGTACTTCTGCAGCTTTATCTGAGTTATTTGAGTCCACCTTAGGGGTACGTCAAGGGGAGTCTTTAAGCCCTAATCTATTTAAACTATTCATAAATGATTTACCACTCATATTTGATCAGTCTTGTGATCCAGTTAAAGTCTATTAACTGTTTACTGTATGCAGACGATGTTGTACTTTTGGCGCAAAGTAACTCTGGCCTGCAGAGCTCACTTAATAAGCTAATGACATATTGTAGCAAACCTTATGGTTAATATATCTAAGTCAAAATGCATGATATTTAATGGCAATAAGTACTCTTGTTCAGAAATATTTTATCTAGGTGATGTTCAGATTGACTCTGTAAAGACATATACTTATTTGGGCATCACTATCAGCACCTCTGGCTCTTAGGCACCGGCGAAAGAACAGCTTGCAAACAAAGCATCTAAGGCTTTCTTCAAATTGAAGAGATGCTTCTCGGGAAGTCTTCCTAGTGTTACGACATCCTTGCATATTTTTCATCACACAATCAAACCCATTATCCGAGATATGGGGATGTAAATCGCCCTCAAAACTAAACAAAGAAAACTTTTGGAACAATTGGATTAAAAACGATATCATTGAGAAACAACAATTGCGATTCTGCAAATATGTACTTGGGGTAAATACTAGATGTAGTAATTGTGCAGTTTTTGGTGAGTTAGGTAGATACCCAGTGGTGCTGGAAGTGATTTCTATGATGCTGAAATACTGGCATCGACTAGCAAATATGCCAGGACATGCTCTAGTTAAAAGTGCATTTGATATGTCTCTAAATATTGACACCTTGGGAAAAATTTCATGGTTATCAAATGTTAAGGCTATATTTTCCTATCTCAAATTGGAACATTTGTATTATAAGGTGCAACATACGTCCATTAATCGCATACTGTCGGAGATCTTATCACATTTACGGTCATCATTTTATAACTGGTGGTACAAAGTGTTATGGGATGATTGTCGTCCTGATTAGCAATATGGTAACAAACTGCGCACCTATAGATCCTTCAAAACCAAATTTGATATGGAACCGTATCTATCGGTTTTGAACAAAGAATATCGTTCTGATTTATGTAAACTGCGTACTAGCTCTCATCAGCTTCAAGTTGAAAAGGGTAGACACAGCCGACCTAGGATTCCAACGGCAGATAGGCTTTGTCTGGTTTGTCAGTCAATTAAAGTGGAGGATGAATATCATTTTCTGATGGAGTGTGATTCCTACACAACTCTAAGAAGCAAGTTTATGCAGTCTGTATCCAATATTAATAGGAATCTTAGATTCCTTAATTTAAGCGGAAAGTTTATCTGGCTGCTCTCTGGGGAGGACCAGAATATCTTAAAATTACTTGGGAAATATGTCCATGAATGTATGTCCACTAGGGACCAGCTATTACAGGCCAAATAATATGCTCTGCTAATATCTAGAGCTCCTGTCCTCTGTTTTGCTTACATGTACATATGTTGCACTGAGTCATTTCATTCAGTTGTGAATGGGGGAGGGGCACAGTTGCCTGGCCTGTGGGATGTTGGATGGTCGATGTCTACGTGTGGTTGTTTTCAGTAGGTTATGGGAATTGATGGATATATATTTTTTTTTCTAGGTGTGTTTCTCTGTCATCTTTGGTTCGATTGGGGTCATTCTCTATGATGTCGAGCCGGGTTACTGCAGTTTTTGATTGTCTGACGTGCCCAGCCCTCTGTGACATAGACTCTTTTATTCCATGTCATGGAGGGCAGGGTATGGTTGATAGTTGGGGACTGTGGTGGCTCGGCTTGACATTGTGGGGGGTGACTTTAGTTGAGCCGGGGATGGGGGAGAGATACACTTGGAGGGAATGTTTAAGAAAAGGAAAGATCGATTTGTTTGTTTTGTATATTTATTGATTTTCATGACTTGCTGGAAATAATTATGCATGGACATCGGCCGTCCGATATCCTACAGGCCGGGCTGCTGATTTGGTTTCAATACGGTGAATCATCCTAATCATTACTGTACTGTAATTGTTCTGCTCAATCTGTTGGGCGCTGTGATTAGCTAAATAAAGAAGTCTGAAGTAATACGATCATACGGGGCTTTTGGTTCCTTGAAGGCACTGTTTGTATATATCGCGAGCTATTTGTAAACTGTTAACAACTGTTATTATTATCTTGTTTGTTCGAATTAAACTTTTCTGGAGCTTCCTGGGTGGGAGTCTATAATTAATAGTTATTTTATAGTGGTAGGACAATTAAACTGTCAACCTGTAACCATCTCGGTCATCTATACAAGGACATCTTATGGATGGCGAAGTGTACGCAAATGTTAAACTGTGAGAGTTCACCATTTTTGTGTGTAGGGAGATGGCGCTGTATTGAATATAACACTGTCATACGGGACTTTTGGAGGCGCTGTGTTAATATATAGCGCGGGCTATTTGTAAAACTGTTGATAGACCTAGTAGGGCTCTCCCCGCTAAAGGTATTCCTTTCTGGCGTCTTTTCTCTCGCAAATGTACCGTTTTCTCGACTCAATTTAAATTTTTTCTAAGTTGGGCCGACGCGCATGCGTCAACTCACAGGAAGGTAGCGAAAGTTGTAGTGGCGCGTAGACATCAACCCACGTGGCTATCAATATCATGACTGATGAAGTAATTGAGAGCGTTTGCCGAGATCTGAGGCTTCCATATGAGCTCAAGATGGAACAAAGAGAAATAATTAGTACAGTCACTAAAGGAAAAAATGTGTTGTTGCCAACTGTATTCGGGAAGAGTAACTGCTTTGCCCTCCTACCCTTAGCTGCAGATAAGGTATACCGTATTGTCTATGGCTTATTAATGAGTGATAAGTTAGCCTGTAGCTGATAACTCGTTGAACATCCTTGGTAGACTCATTGAAAAGCTATTTCTTTCGTGGCATTATTGATTCTATTTTTACTGGGGTCCATTGTTCAATATCACAATCAAGATAGTTATCTGTCTATTATTAAATAAATTGTCTTATCAACATTCCATCTCGTGTACTCGTTTGACTCCTAGGTTAATCCTGCCAAGAGACACTTCTGCCTGGTCATTTCCCCGCTGAGAAGTCTTATGATATATCACGTAGCGCGTTATACAGCGCTCGGTATTCGTTGCGTAGCCATCCTCAAAATCTGCGAAATGATAACAGAAGATATTGAAGGTGGGGATTTATGTACTTTCCAACATGTTTAATGTGAAACCAACCGTGACATACCTGCCATACCAACTGTCGCTGTTTAAATAAACTGAGAAGAGCGTTATTCATATAAAAATGTAGAGATAATATGGATCCTTTTAGCTAATATATATGCACTGTTTATATGAGGGTTGTGGGGAACTCCAGCTCTTCAGCGAGGGTTTTAGATACCCCATTAAGGACAGCATATCTGTCCTCTTCCTGCACTACTTTGGGGGTCTGGAAAGCACCAGTGAAATAGTGAGAGATTGCTGCCCGAATTTCCCAGTCGAAAACTTCGACTCTCTACGCGCCATGTTGGTGACGTCACGGTATATGTGTGCTGGCCGTTTGCAATTGAACATGGCGCGTATAAAGTGGAAGTTGTCGACTGGAAAATTCAGACGGCGATATATTCGTTACTATTTCACAATAGTGCGCAAGATTTTAAAATAGTGCGCAGGAGGGGGTAGAGATTAGATGTACGGCAGTTTCAGAGGTGGGTGATTCGTAATACAATTAACTAAAACCCTCGCTGGAGGTGACTGAGGCCGACCTATAGCCCTCATACTCGTGAGGGCTATATTATTTAGCTAGGATCCTTTACAATGTCACCTCTTTTCTGCACCAACAAATTAGTAATTAAATCAAGAAGCAATAACCAAATGCTTCTAGCATATTCACTGGAAGAAAATAATAAATGGGACAATTCTTCCCCTACTACAGATTTGAAAACGGGCCATGTCAGTCTGGTTTTCACCTCGCCGGAAGCAATTCTGAGCAAGCCAAGCTGGGTATGGTAAAGTCCTGGGCAGAACGTGTTTGTGCCATTGTATTTGACGAAGCACACTGTCTGAGTACCTGGTGGGTAAAAGCTGATTCATAATGTTGGAATCATTTCGTACTAAAATATGAAATAAATGCTCTGATAAATTAGAGACTCTTGATTGATTGATTGATTGTTTATTCATCATTCAAATAAATAATATGTACATGGAATAGAACAGTGATAGAATGACGGGAATAAAACCCCAGGGGGCTTGTGGTATCCCAAGAGTATTTGTAATAGCAGTAGTACTGATTTGGCATGAAGAGCTTACTTACGAGCATAATCATAAATATATATGTACAGTGGTCAATTACTAGTCAGAGAATAATTATATAAATCAGAAATATCTGTTTTGCATAAAAGAGGTTGTCTTAGAATATATACCACGGTCACTATATTTGAGCCTTGGAACATTCAAAATACCTTTTAAATATAATTGTGAATACACCATCAGATAGTCTTTGATTTTGATTGATAATAGCCAGATTCAGGATGGAAAAAATATGCGTTTCAGATGGGACTTAAACAATGAGAATGATTGACAAGATTTCAGTTCAATTGATAAACAATTCCAAATTCGTATTGCCTTTGACTTTGCTGAATAAAATGATAAATTTGAGAAGATCCGTTCTGCATAAAGATTGAAGTTGGCTTGTCTAGTTGGATGGAATGGACTTGGGAGAGTTTTGTGAAATAGTTTTAAAACTTGGCCGGGATGGAAAGAGCATTGTTGATACATTTGTGCGTAAATAGCAGAATAAGATAGTCATTGATTTTAGAGAGCGGTAAGATGTTTAATTGTTCAAGTAATGGGTTGGTGTGGGTAAGGTTATTACTGAATGTTATTATACGGATAAGTCTTTTCTGAAGAATCACAAGAGGTTTTAGATGGGTTGGGAATGTGTTTCCCCACACCAGGTGACAATAGGAGACGTAAGAGTAGAATAGAGCATAATATAGCATTATCAATGTTTTTCTGTTGAGGCAATTTCGTATATTATTGATTACACCGATATTTCTAGCCATTTTGGATGAAATTTCGTCAATGTGAGTTTGCCAGTTAAGTTGATCATTAAAATAAACACCAAAGAATTTGAAAGTACGAACAGACTCAATTTCCAGACCAAAGATTGATACATTCGGTATATTAGTGTGGGGAGACCTATTCGGTTTGAAAGTATATATTTGGTCTTTTTTACATTTAGTGAGAGTTTGTTGCAGGAAAACCAGTTATGTAAGTTTTCAAGTTCCTGGGACATGTCCACTAGTCTGGTGGGATCAGTGTCTGAAAGGGTGGCACTTGTATCATCTGCGAAAAGATTTATATTCAAGATTGATGAGGCTTTATTTATATCATTAATGTATATTAAGAATAGTATCGGGCCAAGTATTGATCCTTGGGGAACTCCCGTGCAAATTGGATTAAGAGACGATAGGATACCATTATATGATACACACTGTGAGCGAGAAGATAGCTGCGAAACCAGTCGTTTGCCATACCACGGAAGCCGTAGTAATTGAGTTTATACAGGAGAATTTCGTGATTAACTGTATCAAAGGCTTTGGAGAGGTCAAGAAAAGTAATCTTCTGATAACAGAAAACTGTATATACAGTATATTTCAAAACTCAAGATAAAAATATATATACCAGTACAGTATATGAAAAAATAATCTAGCTTCGCAGTCATCAATCAGAACAACAGTATACTACAAGAACTAAATGGCATTTACAGGGAAAAGTTCAGGCCGACATACAAAAGAATTGTTGAGCTTCGGTCAATCTGCACATCGACCCCAATGAGTGGATTTACATTTACATAATTAAGTGAGCTCTCAGTCTTCTGATTTGAACACAGAGAAATATTTACATGTCTTTCTGCATTGCATGATGAGGTGCATATGTATGGCTTTTCACACGCGGTACATTCGTGTTGTGTTCTCCGATACTGGATTTATGATATGATCCGCAAGCGGTACATTTGTAAGGTTTTCCCGACTTGTCACTTTTAGATTGTATGCATTGACGAAAATACGGATTCAACACTGCGTGGAGTTTTAATGTACGGAGGTTTTGGTCTCTATGCATGCTCACAAAAGTTTTGCATGCCTCGAAGCCTTTTCGACCGATGTCAACACAGTCGTACACTGTTTTCTTAATTCGGTGTCATACAAAAGCAGCAGCGCTAGAAAAAAAGGGATGGCACATCATCCTTTAATGGTGATCAGACTTGGCTAGCCATCATTTTTAGCTGACGACTAATTTTGATTAGGTGATTTTGGTGATTTTGCCTCAACACCCTTAAAAGCTGATTACCTAAATTTAAATCATTGTTCATAACTCTTCAGATGTGATGGCCGTCATTTTTAAATGTGATCATAAAAAGGGGTGATGGTTCTTTTCAGGGTGACAGTTTATTATGACATTTTTTCTGGCTATAGCTTATATATACTATAATTTTAAATTATGTCGTGAGGTAAAGAATCATATGAAGTCCCACTCTCGCGGTGCGATTTGTAGCGTAGCCCGAGTTGCATCACGAGTCGTATAGAATGGAGCATGCAATTAGTTGCATGCTGCAAATTGAGTGTATTCCCCGCCGAATCGTTACTATATATCGCATCATGAGAATGGGTGTTAGAGGATCATTCCACATCATACCCCCCCCTCCCCAACCGCCCTCATGAATAACAGCAGTGCCAACGTTACCTCTTGTTTTATCAACTCGCCAACAACTGATAGTGTATGGTCAATTCCTTCAACACAGTCTTTACTGATGTGTCTAAATGCAGTTTTATACTTAGAGGGCTTAATGGCCCTCAACAGTTTCCCTTTTACTGGTCTCGTGGAAAAATTCCAAACTTTTGTGGGGTACTTCGTCAAATCAGTCATGATTTTGATAGCCACGTGGGTTGATGTCTACGCACCACAACAACTTTCGCTACCTTCCTGTGAGTTGACGCATGCGCGTCGGCCCAACTTTAAATTGAGTCGAGGAGAAAGCGGTACAAGTGCGAGAGAAAAGACGCCAGAAAGGAATACCTTGAGATGATCGTGGTTGTAAGCATGACGTACTCCATCCCAAGTATTTAAGGTAGGTCTGACGACATTAGGTTGGTCGATTCGTCTGCCGTGCTGTATTGTGTGCTACATTTTCTGGTCAAACGTGTCCTCCTAAATGTGTAGTCACCTATTGTATGTGCCTTACATGACGGATTTGCCGTATATCATCGTGTCAGGATAGGAGGTGGGCGACTCAGTCACAGGTGTAATATAATATCATGTCAGCCTATGTATAAACCCTAACAGTTTGTTTGACATTTGAAACTTGCATGTCAATTTTGTGATTTCCCCTGATTCAACATGTTAGATATCTTGAGCACAAATTATTTTGTGGAGCTTAATACCAAAGAGTAAATTTAATATAGTTTGTTTATATTTTGCTAAAATCTGTCAAAAAGCACTTCTGGCAAACACCAAACTTGGTTTCAAAAACAGTACTACATAACAACAACAAACCAACATAATGGCTTAATAGGAGGAACTGATATCTAAAATCTTCGACTTCTATCATATCTCATCTAAACCAAATTCAATTCAGATCAGAATTTCATGGAACTTAGCTAAGGGATATGATGAGATATTCTTGGAAGAGTTGAAAAGAAAGATTACTTGATAAAAGTGAGAGAAAAAAATCGTTAAGATGTTATTACTTCATACATCGGCCGACGTGTCGTAGAGTCGACATGAGAGAAAGCCCCGATCAATCTTATATCGGTATAGGTCCAGATGTGATGTCCCATCTGGGCTATCAGTGGTTTCCTTCAAAACCAGTGAAGGGCGGATAAGTGTCCTTCACGGCGACGCTGATGTAGGGATTACCCAGTGCTAAGAGATCGTATATATAGCGTTTGGTGAATGAGAAAGACGGGCTTTGAAATGGTTATATTTTGACAATTTCTGCATATAGTTGTATTCATACGAGAACAGATATAGGTCTGCCAAACTGATGCACACCTTGTATCCATTGGGATACATTGACGCTGTTGGTATATGGTATTGCCGAATTTCACATAGATATTGATAACGAGATCCCAAAAATGATACCTTTTACGTCCAGTAGAACCGAAGAAATCGTTCTGGCTTCCGGCATTAATATACCGATGGCCAGTTTCATTGAACACCGATATTATTAACGAACTAAGATGTTCAATGAGGTCCTTATGAGAAATAGTAATATAGACAGTCGAGAAATCCCAAGTAGATACATGACTATTCTGTATATGTTCTTTCCTATCAAGTTCATAAAGCCCCAGTCACACTGCCAAGAATTGAGTAGGCAAATCACCGCGAACTGGAAAATCGTGTTCATTCTTGGCAATTCGTACTGGCATCTTGCGGGGTTCGTCGCAAATCGTGACCGTTCTTGCCTATTCTCGAAGGGAGTACGAAAGTTTAGCCCCAGTCACACTGTCAAGAATTGAGAAGGCGAATCACCGCGAACTGGAAAATCGTGTTCATTCTTGGCAATTCGTAGTGGCATCTTGCGGGGTTCGTCGCAGATCGTGGCTGTTCTTGCCTATTCTCGAAGGGAGTACGAAAGTTTTGAAATGTTCAAAACATTCGCCGGCCAAGTACGATTAAATGGTATACGTATGACATTCTTTGCACCATCCTACTGCGTTCTCGCATTCATTCTCCTCCTATCGTGTATAGTCGTGGGTAGTCGTAGTAGTTCTTTCGGTCACAAATCAGCAAGAATGCCGTACGCATTTTACGATGATTGTTGGACGCATTCTACGCTTCTTGTACGATCATACTACGAATACCCACGACAGTACTACGAATAACCGCGACAGTACTACGAATACCCACGCTGGCGCTACGTTTCATGAAGAATAGGCTACGCTTCCTCGCGAATCTGGTACGATTTCATAGGATTGCTCCACGATCTCTCGCGGAGACCATATCGTATGTTGTACATTTCAAAGAAGACGGATCATATATATAGGTTCGCGTGGCCTCCTGGGGTGTCGTGTCACAGCGTAACAGGTTCGTACTGCATTCGTATTCACATCGTACTGCATACGTGCTTATTCGTAGCAGATTATCGAACATTCGTAGTGGGTTCACGGGCTGCCGTGTTTATTCGCCGTGTAGGGCGTTCTTCATTGAATCGTACTGCATACGTACTCATTCTTGATGATTCTTGTTAAATGCTTATGGCTGTCGTACAAGGAACCTACGATATGCGTAAGGGATTCGTAGGACAGTTTCGAAGAGGCCCTCTACAGGCGAATTGACACGAATCGACAAGATTAAAATATTCGTGGTCATTTGCCGGCATTCTCCACCCAATTCTTGACAGTGTGACTGGGGCTTAAGTATCCACATGCATTCGACATCCGCACTTCTTGAAATGACAGCAAAATAATTTCCCAAACATGATTTTACTGCTTGCAATCCGCTTTTGTTAACTTCTGGATCCATCTATAAATCTGGATCCAGCTATAAATCTAGCATTGTATAGTGTATTTAGATGACGACTCTATAACGAATATTATGGATTAAGAATACTGATCAGCGATACGGATTTGATATTTTGGAACATCATGATGTCTTGCCGGCATCATTGAAAATTGTTGACCGCGTCTCTCTTGCAGGAAACAAGCCTATGTTTATGTATACTTTTGTCTTTTTGAATTTGGTGCTAATACTGTTATATGGAAATGGAATAGGTCTTTGGATTATGGACGCGGATATTCTCTAATGGACGACGGCTGGATTATGAATGACGGACTAGACGCTTGTAATTACACATTTTCGGAGTCTAGTACAATTGTGGTATATCAGTATGAGCGGTAGGAAGGGAAATATCCCTTTCTTTGACAAACTGGTGGCGTTTGAGTAAGCTGTTTGGGTCATCTCTCCGCACACATTTGGTACTGCTAGAGAAATCGGGTGTGCATAAAGTAATCTGACATTGGGAGTGCTTGGCTGACGATGCTTAAGCTTCAAAATGATGCTAGTAAGTCACGATGACGAAGCTTTAGGATCACCAGGCCAAAGGTTACTTTTATTACTTTTCAGGATCAAAGGGTGTAGCAAAGATATGAACACGATTGAATGGGTAAGATATTGCTTTTTATCTTTCAACGGATTCATTCTAGGCTGGGATTAGAAGCTCCATAAAATCGTTTCTGAGATATGGAGACTGTGTATAATCTGTAAATCCCTTCTAGTCCTTGAGTTATCATTAGATTCAAAATGTCAACCTTTGGATTCATACAATTCCTGCCACTTACGGCGTCGCTATTACATACCTGTGGGTACAGAGATTAATTGAGAATGGCGACTGCCTACCGATGTTCGATTATGATGCCCATGAAATCAAGAAAACTAAGACCCTCTAAAGCTTCAGAGCTATAAGGAATCGCTTTGAACTCACTGGACAACCGTTATCAAGTAAATATTCTCCTCAAGTTCTAATTGTTCACCCGACGTGTACCAAATCCCCAATCATACGTCCACTAGGCATATGCATTTCCTTATCTCCAGAGAGCTGGACATAAAGGGATGTCCAGACGGTCGAAGTTGGTCGATCGTCTAAACAAACACAGCGTGACTCTCTCATGTGAGATACTCATTGATATATGGAATTTCGCGCCAAACTGGACCGTGTACTATATTACCCCTCAGCCCATAAGGCTGTGGGTCTTGTCGTTGCCATGTACGTACCTCCGTCCGGACGTCCGTCCGTCAACATTTTCTTTGTTCGCTGAATATCTAGATCTATGAAGTCGGGCCTGACCAAACTTTAGTGAGAGCTTCCTGAATGTTGACTGAAGAAATGATTAGATTTTCCGATGGATATGATGATTTCATGATTTTTTTGATTTTTTTTTATTATTATTATTTATTGATGGTTCAGATTTTGCACTGTTATCTATGCCCATCAACATGTTCTTGTCCGCTGAATACAAGAACAATCGGGCCTGACCAAACTTTAGTGAGAGCTTCCTGAATGTTGACTGATGAAATGATTAGATTTTCAGATGGCTATGATGATTTCCCGATTTTTAATTATTTTTTTTTATTATTTATTGATGGCTTAGCTTTTGCACTGTCCATCGGGAACCCTTGGTTGCATGTTTCATTGTGACTTTTGAAGTTTCCCTGATACAAGAAAGCTTGGTCCATTCAAGATTAAAGAAAATCATTGAATGAAACCCCCCCCCCCCCAATTCCCATATATTCTGGGAGCTTACACAATGATGCTACACTTGTTCAACCTATGCACCACCCCCTCGGGAGGATTTCCCCAACCCTGGGGCACTAAATGTTGAAGTTTGGGACTTTTTCCTATCCACAGCTTGTCAGCCTCATATGATATGTACATGTATGAGATGCAGTGTACGTTGTTTTTTCACACACACATGCTGAATCACCTAAAATGTATCTCTTTATAGTAAAATAACTAACAGGTTGGTGACATTATTTATTTCAGAAGTACAAGAGGAAATAACTGGTGGGGGGGTTAAATGAAGGACAACAATTTTTTTCTTCAATTTTGCTGTTAAATCATCCTATTCTATATCATATGATTCATCCTAAAACTTTTGCATGAGCCGTATTTGTGTCCACACATTTAACTGGGACAACATAATGCTTCGATTTCTGTCACCAAACATCTTAATGTACATGTATGTACCTTGGAAATTATTTAAAATGAGTGATTAGGAGAGCCCATTTTTAGCCTGACTCTGGGCAATTTTGAACCAGTTTGCATACCTGGAGCTTATCCCCCCCTCCCCCCCAAATAATGATAATGGTGAGCCTGTGTCAATCAGACTGTTTCTATGCCATTAACTTGTTATCACACTTGTGCAATGCATAATTTGCCACTGATAAAGCTATACTTTCTTGCATGCTGTAATCCCAGCACACCACTCATGTGAAAACGAAGTCTATTATATACGGTACAGAAATCACACAAACTGTATCCGCAGGGCTGTATTCAGAAATTTTTTACAGGTTCCTATCCCAACTCCCAGTTCCTTTTCGTAAACCATTATTGAGGGTCCAATTTTTTTGGTGAATTTCGGTGCAAAGAGCCTGTGATCAATCACAAAACAGAGATTTATTAGCATGAAAATCAATACCCTCTGTGCAATCGGATCGATATTGAGGCTCCCAGAAGCTTTTTCTTGGAGTATTTCCTTTCAAATTGAACAACAACAACAACACTTTCATTTTTTTGTTTCATTTGAGTTTTGGGCACCCATACGTTTTCCAGAACTAAATTGGCTCTAGATGCAGCCCTGATCCTACTTGACTAAAAAAAAAAACAGGCTGAGGGGTCCACGCACCTTTTAGGTGCTTCCCTGCAATTCATGTTTACATAAGTGTTCACATCAACACAGATGAACATTCATGGGTCTAATTAGACTGTAGATCTGGGGTTTTGTTCAATAGGCGATATATGGGTTTTCAGCTAGCATTGAAACATGCGACATGTGATTATTGTAGTACTATACGAGAATGCATTTGTACATTCATTTAAGGTTCCACGTTCCCGAGCGATAGGTTTTGGAAACGGTATCAGTCTGTGCACAATCAAATTGCAATATGGAAACGCATCAAGACGCATTATATATTATCTGAAAACTGTCCAGTTAGGAAGCTAGAACTTGGGGTTTGTTTTATTTTTTCGAATTCTGAAACTAATTTTGACAATTCCGGTGAAACTGTTTGTGAAATCGAGTCTTCATATATTCTCGCTAATAACTTCCAGTCTTCAGATTCTCATATTTTTTTACCCAAAGCGTGCTACATTGAATAATTACTAAACAATTTACATTGCCAAATCCGTTCCTTTTCATTCACCAAACACATTGTTCTTGGTTAGGTTTATTGTGTATAAAGTGACACACAGAAGAATATATATCCACCTTCCCTGAATTTGACGGAAACTACAGAGAGTTCATGTGGGACATCATATTTTGCCCTAGAACTCTATAAAAGGCGATAACTGGAGGATAATATCCCGAAGGACGAGTCCTTGTCGAATATGAGTATCTGTTTGATTCTGTGTAAAATGTAGCTAAGATTCATAGCGTCTCCCTTCCCTCACCGCTATGCCGACGACAAATACATTTCCCTGGTGATAATTCGAACATCTCCATGGCGCACTTATTATTACCTTTGCGCCCTATTGGACCTTCACTAACTTGAGAAAAAGGGCCGCCATGAATAAAAATACCATAACCGATGTTGTGATCATCATCCCCTGTATACACGGGGTCTATTATGACGGAAATGCCCATCTTCTTGACCTTCGATTTCAGGTGATTTTGAGGCTCCATAGGGATAATTCTAACATCTGTAATTAATTTTTGACCGACGAATGGCCATTTAGTCTGCCATTTCTGTATTTTTATTCATGGCGGCCCATTTTCTCAAGTTAATGAGGTAATAATAAGTGCGCCATGGAGATGTTCGAGTTACCAACAGGGAAATGTATTTGTCGTCGGCATAGCGGTGAGGGAAGGGAGACGCTATGAATCTTAGCTATGTAAAATGCGACTATTTTATTCATCGTCACAACACAGTTCCCCAGAAAATGACATGAAATGATTATACCAGCAAGCGCTTCCTTCGTGTTGTTTTCGCAGATTTGATGAAAAATATCAGAAAGAATGATCGTATTTCGCAAGATCATTTGTAACGTGTCTAATTCCGCCTAACCTGGAAATAGGGGTCATACGAACATGATGTACTAGAAGTTTGTCACGATGTTCATATGAACACCCTCAAACAACTAAAGAAAACGACACGAATCAGCAGAAAAGCAAGACGTAGGGACACAAGTTGGTTTATGTGAACGTACCACACTGGCGTTTGTCATGTTTTGTAGAAATAATTGAGCCATGATTTATTACAATCGAAACTTCACTATTAGTCTCGATATTCCATTTTGTAGCTTGACTGACACAGATTTGTCATGGTATTGCAGTATAAAATTAGACACTGAAGATAGTTCTAGAATAATTGGGCTGATGAAAACACGTTTACATCCTGTTCTGTGATTATAATCATAAATTTTCTCGTAGTCGTGACCGATTTATCGCAAGTAAATTGAAATGGCCGAGATACGAATAGACCCGTATGACGAGGGTAATTGGGTCACAGCGCCATCTACACATGTCGATGTTTCTGGAATGAGAGAGATACATACTGTTTTGTGGGTTAATTATTTCGAGCTTTCTGGAAGTCGTCGTGATCTTATCTGAGTTAGAACATACGTCAAGGCTGTACCGGTGAAAGTTTCTTGATTTGTTAGAATAATCTCGAATACCCGATAGAGTATAAATAACCGGACGTTCAGTGACCGGAGGAGATTCAAACGGCTTCTATGTGGGTGCATTAGATTGTGCTACTGGATATTACCTTTGCCTGAGATTACTGACTGCTGGATTGTATATTCCTGTTGGATTACTCCTGTGTGTTTGACCACTGTGTTATCTACGTGATTGAACTGTCGGAGATTGGACCCTTAACTGGAACAGTAAACGTCAGAGTGTTGTGGACGATTTCTGCGCGTCGGCACGGACTGTATAGAGATTTGCACGTTAGTACGGACTGTGAGAGATACACCGGTATAATAGCATTGAACAGTAGGACTATATTTCTCATTTATTTGCTGTATTGACCTAACTTAATTTGTATATGATTTTAGTATTGTAAATAAATATTTGATTGTTAATCCTCGATTTTACAAAAGCTTTCTGTTGCGTTTTTCAATTATCGTTTAGACGTAACAGATTAATATAATGGGAAGTCCTCGAACACGAATACGAGCGTCGAATTGTCAGCATGCGAGCATTTTCTCCACCACCATAGCATGATATTCCTATAATTTTAATGTGTGTATCGTGACATTCTGCTGGTGGACACTGGCCCTGAGTTTTCCCCACTGTAAATAGTCCTTTTGACCTATACACAGCCGGAAAAAGGCTGTTGACCAACACAAAAAAAGGTGTTGAGCTCAACACCAATAAATGGTATTGAATTTTGACCTATACCATATATTTCCAACACTCTTTATTGGTGTTGGCCCACACCATTAATTGGTGTTACGCCAGTATTAGCACTTTTCAGTGAACACCAAAATATGGTGTTGAATCATTTTCAACAACCTTTGTTGGTGTTGGCTAACACTAAAATTTGATGCTGAACTGACGTCAGCACCATTTATGAGTCTTCACATTGGTCAACACCATTTCCGTCGCCGACCAAAAATTTAATTCCCACCTTGGTACCATACACAGTCGGACAACAATGGTGTCTGCCCAACGCCCTTTTTTGGTGTTGAGTGCTGGTCAACACCATAAAATGGTGTTGCGCAAACACCATTTTTCCGACTGTGTATGGTACCAAGGTGGGAAACAAATTTTTGGTTGGCGACGGGCCTTATGTTATAGACTGCTGTTCTGCATAAGCACTTGAACTATAAGAATATTGTCCCTATTTCACTAAGAGCCTCTGCCCATATTGGGCGGTATCACAACTCATCTATTTCCATCAGATGCGTTGAAAGATCAATTACATCATTTTTTCTTCGATAATGTATATAATTCCCCTGAATTGTATATAATTCCGTGTGATCATTCCAGTCAAGGTGTAGAGCCGAACAACAACAATAAAAGCGTGAATGAGATAAAAACATCACAGGACAACTGGCATCATTGAGAATATATTTACTTATTCCTGTAAAAATAGATTTGTGCTTGTTTAGATTTATACTTACGCCTGCTTGATGTTCGTTCAAACATCTTCCAATCTTTCAATTCGAATATTATTATTAGGCGAGAGGTTTTTAATAAATATCGAATCTGAAGCCTCTGTATGGTCAGTGATTGAAGAACTCATCGTAAATAATATGGTAACAAATCAACCATTTTTTGGGAAGTTACTTTCTGTGAGAGTAATCCTCTGTCTAAGACTGACACTGACAGAAAAACTTTCAAACGCAACCGTGCTGATACAAGAACGTTCTATGTAACGGAAAATGCTCGTGTTAAGTAGAGAAAGGTTCTGAAAGTGAATGTACTTACCAAATCGGCAGTCATCGAGCAACTTATTTATCCACCACTGAGCTACTTATGACATAGACTTAGTAGAGGCAAAGGGAACGGGGGAGGGGGGTGTGGTGCCCTGCCATATTTTCCATGGGGGGCAGAGGTAGACTGCCATTCTCCGCCCGCCTTTCTGGCCCTAAATTGTCTTAAATGAGTTCAAAATGTACCCAAAGATTTTTGACATTTCACACGTCAGCGCTGCCATGCCCCAACCTCAGTCCACACCCACCCGAAGGCGCGGAAACGTATGTTCACTTAACAGTATAGAAATAGTATCCCCAGAACACAAATTAAAACAGCGACTCAAATTCTTCCGAGCTTTTGGCATCGCGTACTAGACCAGTTAAACGTGCGAAAGTATTGGGAATATTTACAGAAAAATAAACTCTGAAAAACACAAAAATGCGGGCGGCTTCTTTCAAGTACACACTTAGCCCAGAAGGTGTAAATTACACCTCTACGGGGTGTAAATGGCTTGTCCCAGGGCTAACATCCTTTTGGGTGTGAATTAACACCCTCTCCGAAAGGTGTAAATTTACACCTTCTCGAGAAGGTGTTAAGTTACACCTTTTTTGCTCACATTACACCTTCCATGGGTGTTCATTCACACCTTCTGAATAAAATTTGCACCTTCCAGACAAATTTATAAGCATAATTTTGGGGGAACCCAGCGTCCCATGGTTGTTTATTTATACCTTTTGATCCCAACTAAACCTTTCAGTGGTGTTAATTTACACCTTTTCAACAGAATTAAACCTTCTTTGGGTGTTCATTCACACCGTTTGGGCAAATTTGAACCATCTAGGGGTGCTAAAATACACCTTCTGGTGATCATTCCATCCTCCAGGGGTGTTTAATCACACCTTATTAGTAAGAATTACACCTTTCATTGGTGTTAATTTACACCTTTTGACCGAGATTACACCCTCTTGGGTGTTTATTTACACCTTTTAACCAAAATTTAACCTTCTAGAGGTGCTAAAATACACCTTCTGGAGACGATTCCATCTTCCAGGGGTGTTAAAACACACCCATTTCGTGAGAATTACACCTTGCACCTTTTTATTGAGAATTAGTGGTGTTCGTACCACCCAGTAATGGCTCTCGGTTGAGGTACACAATAAGAACATTAACACGAAATATATGTATGATATATTTTATTAAGGAAATCACAAAAAGCACATTTACATTGGTCTTTTCATGTTAGCCCTCCCTGATATCATAGTTCACTCTCAATCCCTGGAAGCACAAAGTTCAAACGATTAAAAATACAGGCATCCCAACCCAACCTAAATTGAGCACGTTATGTTCATGTCACTTATGCCTCCAACTTTCACCCGCCTACAGTCTGTGACCGAAAATCGAAAACTTTGAGAGTAGGGTATTACAGGTAACAAAAATGGCAATGCCACTGGGTGGGGGAGTTGTTTGGTGGGGAGGGTGGAGTGGAGTGAGGATAACTGTCATGGAATGCTTTTGTACATAACCTGCTGGGGTGTCCTGGCCTCTGAGACCGAAAATCAAAAACTCTCAGAGAGTAGGGTTTAACAGGTAACAAAAAGGGCAATGGCACTGGATTGGGAGTTATGGGGGGCAGTAAAACTGTTACAAACAGTAAAATATACACATTAATATGTGTCCGAATGTTCATAACGGGTTTTATTAGAAGGCGACAATTTTTGGGACTACTTTCAACAGGGCAGCCACCTACTTTGCTTAGTTGTCTGTATTACTCAATGTTAAATGCCATAATAATAGCCTGCTACCTCGGTGAATTGCCACCTACTTGAAAAGTTAATGAAACCCTTACATAAGTATGATACAGCGTCATGGTTCAAGAATGTTTTTCTGTAAGTGAGAAGTAGCTCTTACTGCTTCTGTAACTTTGTCACCGTCCTGATAACGGTAGGTCTTGGCCTTGTATAGGACAACTTCAGAAAAAGCAGTTCGAGTTATGTCAAGGAGTTGTTAACTTTCTGGTTGTAGCGTATATTGAACATGAGGCAGCACCTAAAAGGTGCAACAACCCCTCAGCCAGACAGTTTTAGTCAGTGTATATTGGTACACAATGAATGAAAAATGCATATGTAAAAGCCTGAAAGATTTGGTTGAATGCAGAAGATGCTTTAGCAGTGGCTTGTAAAAGATTACATTATGATAAATTCAGTGTGGGATGTTGGATGCATTGAAGGATTATAATAAATATTTTGACATAGCGTGTGCGAAAAATATGGCGGAAGAACAGAAATATTCTGAACAAAAACAAAAGGCTTCAAGCCATTTTGGCTTTGAACCCTAATAATAATCTAGGGTGAGTGAGTGAATAGAATTTAACGTCGCTTTCAACAATATTTCAGCTATATCACGACGAACCAACTAAGTACCACCCAGCCCAGTTGTGTTCCTGCTACTTCAAAGAAGAGATCTTTGAAGCAGCATGGAACTAGACACACTCCATCCACCCTATAAAACACTGAGGACAGCGCACAAGACACAGACAGGACGCTTACATGATGCAATAAAGACAAGTGATATTACAGTGCTAGACATCACATATCAAGTTCCTGTTGCTTTTCAGCAAAATACATTGAAGCAACAGGAACCTGAACCCACCCAACCACCCACTAATAATAATCTAAACAATAATAAAAGTCTTTGATAGCAATAACTGTATGAATCCCTGTGTACCTGTTGATTGTCTGTCTCTTTCCATCTGTGATCAAGCAGAGGATGAGGATGGGTGGATGGCAATCCGAACAGCCTTGTGATATGAATAATATGTTTCATGGACATCAAATTGTATATCTGTGAGTTTGAAATTGGTGAAAATCTGGTCAATGGTTGTCCTAAGATCTGTGGTTGGGGTGGGGATTAAGGGGAAGAGCCCATGCTCTTGGAAGAAGTCGTTTATCTTGGTTGTTTCAGCCGAGTCGACAGCAAAGTCATTGTTGAAGTCTCCAAGTATGACAACATTAGTCGCTGAACAGTGGCTCCTTAGTGATGTAGAAAGTCCGCCCAATCAGAGAAACCAGTTCTGTCATTCATCGTAAGTTTCTTGATGCACTGATGATGTATATCAAATTTTACATCGAGCACTTGAACGGTATCAAGAGATCATTAATGATTTTTCATAAATTAAAGATGGCCGCCTATCCTTCCGGTCATTTAGAGGAACTGATCTTCATTGCGAGTGTCTTGATACATCGATGCTGTATACCAAGTTTCATATAGAACACTTAAATGGTATCCGAGATATATATCATTAAAGATTTGCATAAATTAAAGATGGCCACCAAGATTTCCACCCAATCAGAGAAACCAGTTCTGTCATTCATCACAAGTCTCTTGCTGCATCGATGATGTTTACCAAATTTTATATCGAGCACTTAAACGGTATCAGATATAGAGATCATTAATGATTTTGCATAAATTAAAAATGGTCGGCCATCCTTCCCGCCTCTCAGAAGAATTGATGTGGTTATTCAGTGCAAGTCAAGTCTCTTGATACATCGATGCTGTATACCAAGTTTCGTATAGAACACTTCAATGGTAAAAAGAAACACATCATTAAAGATTCTGCATAAATTAAAGATGGCCGCCAAGGCTTTCACCTAATCAGGAAAACTGGTTCGGTCATTCCTTCAAAGTTTCTTGATGTATCGATAATCTCTACAAAGTTTCACACTGAACAGCAAAATGGTTTCCGAGATACACAAGATTCAAGGTTTCGCATAAATTAAAGATGGCCGCCAAAGTTTCCACCCAATCGGGTCCAGATTCAATAGGGTTCTGGGTAATGAGCATATGGATGTGCACGGCAAGTTTGGTGTGCCTGGGGTAAGTCGTTCTAAAGAAAGCTTGGAAACGAGAAGTTTCGTATAGAATACTTCAATGGTATCAAAGAAATACATCATTAAAGATTCTGCATAAATTAAAGATGGCCACCAAGGCTTTCACCTAATCAGGAAACTGGTTTGGTCATTCCTTCAAAGTTTCTTGATGTATCGATAATCTCTACAAAGTTTCACACTGAACAGCAAAAAGGTTTCCGAGATACACAAGATTCATGGTTTCGCATAAATTAAAGATGGCCGCCAAAGTTTCCACCCAATCGGGTCCAGATTCAATAAGCTTCTGGGTCATGAGCATATGGATGTGCACGGCAAGTTTGGTGTGCCTAGGGTAAGTCGTTCTAAAAAAAGCTTGGTAACGAGAAAGCTGTGATGGTTTCGCATAAATTAAAGATGGCCGCCAAAGTTTCCAACCAATCGGATCCAGATTCAATAGGCTTGTGGTTGACCATCCAACAATTCTGTATACCAAATTTGAAGTCTCTAGAAGCAACGGTTCGGTTTCTAGATCGATCACAAGAATTGTTGACGACCGGACGACCGGACGAACGACCGGACGAACGACCGGACGACCGGACGTACATGCCAACGACAAGACCCCGCAGCCTAATAGGCTGAGGGGTAAAAAGCAATATGCGCCGAGCAGGCACTTCAATCCCAGCAGGAGTTACCTGAAAGTAACATAAAAGATATATAAGCATATGGGATTGATAGTATTTTTCAATCATAATCTTTTACCATATGACCATTGAGTCTTCTAAATTATACGTTGAATGTCCAAAAACCTTTTATTCTGCCTGCGGATGTAGTAATAAAGCATATCGTGTGTACAGGTAGGTGTCAGTTTGTACGCTAGACAGGCTTAAAAAATATCAAACCAGGCCAAATTCCAATTCGAATCAGCATCGCTCATTACTAAGTTATATATTTACATACACGTAATATAGGGGAAAAGAGAAGAAATGCAGTTTCCGCCTTCAACGCCCTAAAGTTTTTACTTGTATGCTCATCGACGTTGTATGTTATTAGCATCAGGACACGATTACAAGAATTATTCGCTTACTTTTTGGATCAGCATGGTTAGGTCTTCTTTGAAATGGTCCACAATGACTGGCATCACAGCAATGGCCAGTTGATCTGTATGAGAAAAAGAATCCATATTAAATTAAATGATGAAAAATACATCTTGACAGTTCCATCCAGCCTCCCCGCCCCCATCATTTTGTTTTGCTTTCAATGGTTGAAAGAAGGCAGTTTCAGCTAATTATCTCCCTTTGATTTAAATTACAATAAACAACCCATTCAGGGATAAAATGTGTAGGAAGTGATATTTTTATTTGGCAAACAATTGCATGTCCAATATTCCAACATCTACGAACTGGTTGGTCTATTCAAATCTATATACCTTCCAAATAATTCATATCAAACTTAATCTGCATTATGTCCTGCCCCTCCAAGTGAAAATCATGCCGATCAATAGATTATTGCATTTTTGCAGGTTTGCAAAATACTCACACTTTTTATCATCTTCTTCCAATGACGGATTTTCCTTCAGCGTCTTTAACTCCTCCTGTTTTTGTTTTGAAGCCAATATGTTGAACACTGCTGACGTGTATTTCTTCATGCTTCCAAGGAACTCTTTATCAATGTCCTTCCCCACAAGTGTGTCAAAGTCTCTTAAGAACTGGAAACAGAAGAAAACAAATCCAATTAGTATTATGTTGTTAGAAACCCATTCAGTTTTTTAAGTTATTAAGAAGGCTCTTTATGAATTTGTATATCATCATCCAATATCTGACCAAAAAGGGTTTTTTTAACGACGAATAGCTTTAATAATTAGATAATCATTATATTTCCATGCAGTACTAAGGAATCAACAGCAAGTTGGTGTGTCAGGCAGTGGCACTTCATCTTGGCATGTAACATCCAACATTTTTCAGTCATATCATGACAGTACAGCAAATGACGCATCATGCCATAGGCAGACATGATCATGATACTCCACCCAGTCACATTATCTGGACACTGGGGGGGGGGAGTACTCTTAATGCTGAGCGTCTGTTTTTGGTATGACCCTAGCAGGGTTTGAACCCACAACCTCCCGCTTGTGAGACAGTCATATCCAGTGGCATCCTCGCGAGCCAGTGTATCGATCGGTCTATTGGGATCGATACACTGGCTTGGTTAGTTACCCATACAAGTTCTGGATATAAATAGATGAAGGGATTTTCCCTGAATCAATCCAGTCAGTGAACGCGCTAAGCTGGTTGATTAGGCCAATCCGCTGCGAGATATCAGATGTGACAGGTTTCAATTTCATCGCGGGCCGAACTGCTTTGATGTCAAGCGGAAATCGACATCGGAAGTCAAAGCAAAAACCGCAGGCTGGAGATACCGACATGCTAATTCAAAACAAGCGCGGGGGATGAAATGTACGAGATTGTATAATAGAGGCATCGACTCAAGAACTCATTCGAATCACCAAAAAAGTCCAGGTAAACCCTCTGCGAGGATTTAGGATTTACCTGGACTTGTGAAGATGATCCAGTAGGTAATCAGAGTGCGGTGCAATCAAAGGGAGATAACCCAATAACCTAATCTTAACATCTATAGTATTGTAAGGGTGAGGAACGCTGTCAAATTGCCTCCCCTTGCTACAATGTAACTTTACATGTATGAGCCAATTGTCCTCTTCACTGAATTCAGACCAATATTATATTAATACTTGTTGGGTATTGGAGCTGGGTAGCTTAGCTTAATTTGATTTCATGCTTTACCGCTGCGCTCACAAGTCTTGATTGGTGGCCAGGACCAACAGGGTGAACATACATTCAAAGTAATTATCACTGTTAGCCTCAAGTATCAATCTTCAAAACATCAAGGGTTCACTGTGAGCCAAATGCAAATTCTTTTGAATGATAGACCTCAATCTGCCAATTTTATCTATATAAGGGATCAGCGAACGAGAACCAAAGATCACGAGAATGAGACAGACAGAATATCCCGAGAAATGCAAATTTCAGTCATAAAATTTCAAAATACAGAACCAATAGCAGCCAAACCTCAGTCACGAATAAACATATTTCTAACACTGTGACAGAACCTTGTTTACATGCCCAGCCATTTCGGTCGGTTCAAGAGGCTGAATAGAATCCTAAACATATTTTGGCAATTCTATATGTGTAACTGAATTCTAAGAACTATTTTCAAACATGATTTTTTCTTCTAATTATGAGCATGGGAGTATTTCCCCTTTCTCTGTCAAGTAAAATCTACTCACACTGTGAGAAGAATCATCGCCTGGAAAAGGCCATATCAATAATTCTCCACCTCTGAGCTGTGGAAGGGTCTGTTTGCTTTTCGAGTGTCTGGGTGACGTCTGTATCAAAGGCTGCCAGAGCAAAGTTCAATGGCTCTTGACCAAGAGTAGGTGTACTGCTGCTGGGTCCAATCCTACAACCAGTAAGAACCACAACTGATAAACTTTCCACAATGTAAATGATACTTATCGTCTTATACATTGAAGTTCCATTTTTATTAACTGGAAATATACACAGAAACAAATAGTAAACTTATGTTTTGAAATGTCAATCCCACAATGTAAATCAGTTATCCTCTCGTTATTTACCATTTCCTGATCATTAAGTCAATCATTAAATCTGTATAATTAACAGCTTTATAAAAGCAGAAGAAAAAACCCCCAGTAAAACAGATTATCCGTGAATGGCTATATGCTGACAATAACGGTGAAGGAATTTTGCTAAAACAAGTATATATCCGTGTTATTTAGTTATTTACCATTTCA
>JAVTVY010055117.1:0-30216 GCA_036873755.1 Hanleya hanleyi
TATAATCTGTTCTATTAATACCGGTACCTATCATAGCATTAGCTGCTACAGCATATGCAATATTATATCGCAGTCTGACATAGTATATGTGTTAATCGTTCTTCTGTTGATCTATTGTTTTGTACCCCGGTCCAATTTGGGCGTATTTGTACAATAAAATCATGAATGTAATATATGTCACTCACAGATGATTGCTAATAAATATATCATATCGTATCGTATATATCGAAGCGTGTATTGGGATGAAGCGTATTGATGGAAAATCGCATACATGTATGTCAAGCCGTTTTGGTAATTTTTTGTTTATTTTTTATATGAAAAATTCTTATTTTGATATCAAATAAATTTGCGCTCTATTGGTATTTATTAGTTCATTTTCTGTATCAAAATTTTTTTTTTGTTATAAAAATAAATTTTGATATAAAAAAAAATGAACTAATAAATACGGTACCAAAAATGGTGCACGTTTCTTTTTGGATTTAAAAAAAATCAAACGTATAAATACCAAAACGGCTTCTCATACACCTGGCTATATGATGATATGATAATATGGCAAATTGAATCTGTGAGGATCCTGAAGTATTCGATAAAGTAGAAAGTTGGAAAAAAAAATATTACTCCCCCCCCCCAAAAATGGTCATCCGCTACCAAAATCATGCATTCGAGCTACGGCCACATGCATCCATCAAATCATGAAATGCAGATTGTATCATGATACAGATTTTAGAGGGTAGGCTACGGACGGTAGGCCTAGTACGGCCTATTATTCACTGACACATGGGTTGCAGTCATCAGGTCATTGAAGAGAAAGTGTAACCCCTTCCCCTTTCAATTTCCCCCTTGAGCCAAGTTGAGGATATTACGGTGTATTAAGACGATTAAAGTTCAAACACAAATATCAATGACATATCTACCCCAGATTTGATACAGGTTCACCCGGTTTCCCTTGTTCACTGATCGATGTAAATTCTTACCGTACCGTTTGAGGGTAGACTGGCAGCCAACTATAGTTTGAGAGCGGGAACCAGTCTAGCTTGCTTTCCAAGCAGACGACAATTTGTGTCCTTGGCAAAGATTCGCGGTTCCATGGAAGGGACACAACCGTAACACGATTTGCCTCAGTCTTCTAGCAGCCCAGGGTTGTCCCCCTTATGCCATGATATGTTCACAGGCCACGACGAGCAATATGACACAGAAACTAGAAATTAGTGTTTCAAATTTATACGTCGACGAGGATCTATAAATACTGATCGTGAATTACCAGTATCTATTAATATTCAGTTATTTTAGAATGACATTTTCTAGCCCAGATACCGATAGCGTACCGTTAACAGTACATTAGTCCGTGTTTCAGCACTGTTGTATCTATCTGTCAGTGAGAAGGACCGAGTTTATACTTAGTTTCATTTGTTCGCTTTGAATAAACTCCTTATATACCGCCCTTGATTGATTCCTGTTTCATACCTGTACGGATATTCAAAGCGGAGTCTGAAATATTCTGCCCTGAATCACACTTTTTTAAATAATAGATTGAAATTAGTGACCAATCGTTTCCGATTAAAAATCGATCTACATGTATTTCAGTTCCTCAGAATCTATTTGATTGATTTTTCAGTCTGCAAATATAGATTCATTACGTTCTTTTCAAATCTAATAGACTGAAAATAATTCCAATCGCACAGAAAGATTGACATTTCAATCTGAGACAATTGGAACTATAATTAGGGATATATCCAGTCTTTATTAATTTAGAGTATAGACCCATAACGAACATAATCACGGCTGGTATCAGGTCAGAAAGAACCTCTCTCTAAAATAATTAGATTGAAATTCAATCTATCGGAGTGAAATAGTTACCAATCTTCTATTGGATTGAAAATATTCAATCTAGTAGAATTGAAAACGATAAAATGAAGCTGTTGTAGACAGAAATTGCAATTTTCAATCTATAGTAGATGGGATATTCAATCGAATAGATTGGTTACTAATTCCAATCAGATAGATTGGGTTTTCAGTCTAATTATTTTAGAGAGCTACAAATCATGTATCACATCACAGATCGACTCGGGAACAGAGGGAAAACGATTGGCTGCAGAACGTCGGATCTATGCATAATAAATAATTCACCCGAAGAATCTGAGCGAACCCAGTCAAATTCGCCTGTGCAGGTGCCTCTTTTTCGCCCAATATGTAACTTGGGCCTACGACGGGCAGTAACCGCATTCGCCGGTGACTCGTTTTGAATCTAGATGTCTTTATCCGAGTATCTCGGTCTGAGTTTGACCTCGATGTTGTGCTAGCGTTAATATCGAAGGTATTCTCTGTCCAGCGAGCTGAGTGTTTCGATTGATAGGGTCTCGAGGAATAAATCACTGGCACGGTTGATTGGCTGGTATACGAGTTTGTAAAAGACTCTTAAACGGATCCGCTTATCAGTCAGGACATCCGCACAAGTCCGACCATCGATTACCTGTTCGACATCCCGACATTTTTGGCAATCTTGAGTCGAAACCCTGCCGATTGAAATTTCCTAAGGTGACTATTTGAATTGGTCAGCGAGAAATAAACATCCAGCGCGCTGGAGAAGAAATACCTGTTCAACGCTGTCAAAACCTATAATCTGGCTATTCTGATATCGACATCTGGATTCAAGACACTCTCGGCAAATATCCTTCATCTTCCTCATTCACCTTGGCAAAAACGACCTACGCCGATTTTGTTGTTGTTTTTTTTGTTGGTATGGATGACTGGTCATAATGAATGTCGGATTCGACACCTAAACGTCGTTTTGATAACCCCTGCTGTTTTGCGCGCGAAAATGCCTCAGTTAAACAACTCTACTCAAGCTGAACACATACGATATATAATCGAGCAGAACACCAGTAAATATGGCGGGTACATTCATTTTTTATAATGGAAACGATGAATAACATTTGAAGATGTTATCGTAGGATGAATATTAGGTAAAGAGTTTATCGATTTATACCGTTTATACAGACATTAGGAGAGTGAAAGTGCCGCAACGTATATTTCCTAAAATAAATATTATTGTTTTTACCAATGAATCCTACCACATCTACATGTAATTTAAAAAAAAAACATTAATACGGTACTTAACATATTTACTGGTGTATCGCTCGATTATATATGATGGATGAATGGATGTCCTGGGACACTCACCACTGGTAGGATGGCCACCGGTCATGTAGAAGACGCCGCGTAACCTGTTCCCCCAATACCGCAACTGACACCATACAATCGGACGTTGTATTCATCATTTCTGACACCATACAATCGGACGTTGTATTCAGCATTTCTGTCACCATACAATCGGACGTTGTATTCACCATTTCTGACACCATACAATCGGACGTTGTATTCACCATTTCTGACACCATACAATCGGACGCTGTATTCATCATTTCTGACACCATACACTCGGACGTTGTATTCACCATTTCTGACACCATAAAATCGGACGTTGTATTCACCATTTCTGACACCATACAATCGGACGTTGTATTCACCATTTCTGACACCATACAATCGGACGCTGTATTCAGCATTTCTGACACCATACAATCGGACGTTGACACCATACAATCGGACGTTGTATTCACCATTTCTGACGCCATACAATCGGACGTTGCATTCACCATTTCTGACACCATACAATCGGACGTTGTATTCGCCATTTCTGACACCATACAATCGGACGTTGTATTCACCATTTCTGACACCATACAATCGGACGTCATGAACTTGAATGGCATAGCTTGAGCATTTGTCAATTGCTGAGCTTCCCCCACTTGACGTCACTTGTCAGTTTCGCGCGCAAAAGAGCAATGGCTATCTAAAGGATTTGTAGTAACCATGCAGTCAAACCTGCTCGGACGACCACCCATATACAGCGAACAACTGCCTTTAGCGACCACGTAACTCCCCTGACTGGTTTTCCGTATTAAATTACCTTTATTAAACGGCCACCGGTCAGACGCGACCAGTGACCGCTTTATTCATCTGTAGTCAAATAAACTTGAGTGTGACATCAAACCAAATCCCCACGTCTTAAAAATAGGTGTTTTTCTTCATTAAACGATCAGGTGAAATGATAACTTTTTAAAATGGTGGCAGTATAATGACGAATTGAATCTCGAACTCGTGACATTTCACATCTCCGCTCACCTTCATCAAAAGCGCCCGAATTTCTTGCTGTGTAGGCCTACTGAAGAGTGATTTCAATTAACATCAATAAATGTTCAGTCTATTAGATCTGTGACGTTTTGGCGCTGAGTTCGCTAAATGCCCAGCTCACTGTGGCTTTGTGCTAGTATGAGGGGAGAGATGTTAAAACCACTGATGATCGCCAGAGCCAGACGAATCCGCTGTTTTGACAGGATTGACCATATATATTTTTCATTACAAAACCCATGGTATCCACAATCTTTACATTGGAGAACAGCGAGACTGATAGATCAGATTTATCCTATACAGTACGGTAAGGGAAATCATTCTGGCGGAATATGATTGTTGTTCTATAGTCGAACACAAGTTTACCAACAATAAATGTGATGAGTTTGGAGTCACGGGTCATGTAATTTTCATTGACTAAAGCTGTTCTTAACGCCAACACTGCGAAATAAAATGTGTTGAATCCATTTTAGCACCGGAAATTTTTTGCAACTAACACAATTCGTGGTAAAAATCAACACAAATTGGTGTTCCAAAACAGAATGTTTGTGTTGAAATCATTTTAGCACCAAATTGTGTTAAAAATACAGTTTTTTTTCTCAGTGTATTATGGCCATCGTGTGTCTATTCGAGTTTTGCTCCTCTAAACACAATCGCACAAGGATGACGGGCAAAGTTTTTTCTTAACGTGAGAATGCATATTCTAATCAGACCGCCGGCGTACAAACCATATACTCACATTGAATATACAAATGGTTTCTCCAGTGCATGATATAAAGAGCGCCAGGTAATAGTTGAGATTACATCGATCGCTTTCTTTGCAGTTTCACATTAGTGGAAGTAGTCTTGTCTTTAATTACGACCTCAAAACGATATTCTATGTTAATTCACACAAGAGGAATACAGAATAAAATGTACTGGAACAAAGGCATAATCACACCCATAACAGTTGAATGGTTCCGCACAAATCTACGTTTCGTTGTCCCCATTCGGCAAATTCTGTCCTTCTCTCGATTAAGCAGACTTCAAATACTTAAATCGGTTCACTTTTATATGCAATTCCATGGCTTGCTGCACAAATACAACACGACTTATATTCAATGAATTACTTTTCTTCTATGTCAGTTTTCCGGTGGTCATCATGATAGTTCCGTAATTTATACCAGTCACACATTCTAAACGTATATTCAGCATACCGGTATTAACAACTTGATATTCAGGTGTAGCACTTATACGTACGGGACTCCAGTGTCTTTAATTCAGGCACCAAAAAGAGCGCGTCTACGTTCATTCATACAAACAGTCGTGAGCGCCAGTATTCACAGCCAGAGCACTTGTATGGTTTATTTCATATTTACGTATATTCAGCATATTATATAACTTGATATTCAGGCCAAGACCTATACGTTTACACACAGGACATTTAGAGGACGTTTCTCTTTTGTGCGTATTTTGCTCGGTGTTTAACACCGGGTACACACTCTGAAAGAATATCCAGCAGTTTAAATAACGCGATATTCAGGTCTAACATGCATATGTATTCGTTCGGGCAAGAGTTCGAGCCCAGTTGGTCCATGTGTGAAAGTTTGTCAGTTACTTGCCGAAGGGACGTGGTTCTCTCCGTGTACTCCGGCTTCCTCCATCAACCAAACTGACTGTCACCATATATGAGTGAAACAAACTTGGGTGTGACATTAAGCCAAATTCCATCCCTCCCTGTATTCGTTCGGGACATTTGAATGGCTCCTGTCTTATGTACGTATTCCGGTGTTCAGCCTGTTGGTTAGGTGTTTTACACCGGTCACACACTCTGACATTTATTTTAAATAACTTGTTTATTCTGGTCACAGGCCCGCAAAACAAGAGTTTTGGGGGGTGTGGGCGGTGGTATTAGGGTGAAGTGTCGAAATATGGGGTCTCTATATATAACCCCATGCTTTATATAAATCAACATTTATAGGCCCCTATAAAGCATGGGGTTATATATAGAGACCCGATATTTCGACACTTCACCCTAATACCACCGCCCATATCCCCCAAAACACTTGTTTTGCGGGCCTGTGACCAGAATAAACCAGTGCTTTATGCTTTATATAAATCAACATTTATATGAAGCATGGGGTTATATATAGAGACCCCGTATTTCGACACTTCACCCTAATACCACAGCCCACACCCCCAAAACTCTTGCTTTGCGGGCCTGTGTTCTGGTCTAGCATCCATACGTGTAGGCCTGCATACTGGACTTTGAATTGTTAGGGTAATCATCGTGGTGGAATATAATTTTTGTCAAAATCGGACATCATGATCAGCTTATCAACAATGAATGCGAAGGTTTTGGAGCCATATATGGGCCATGACATTTCACTATAGGTATTCTTCACGACAATTATGGGTCATTGTTGTGTGTCTACAATTTGAGCTCATCTAAACATAATCAAGGGCCTACCAAACCAAACTTTCTGCACTATCTCCGGAACGACAAAAAAATGGAGAGATGAAACTCCTTGACTTTATAGATGGAGTTATATTGGAGTCATTTTGGCGGCCATTTTGGCGGCCACGTGGTGTGCCAGAAAAGTGATGTTTTTGTCATATTTCTTTAAAATTTCCGCTTTTCCGCGATGAAAAGTGGGCAAAAAATATTTTATTTCACATCACATTAATATTTACTAATTTATCATGCAGTTTTTGCGGAGAAATTGCATAAATAAAAAATTCGGAAAATCCGACCGAAAAATCGACCAAAAAATCCTGTTGTTGAAAACGATGTCACTGTGACGTCATCAGAGCGGCCATCTTGGATTTTGTTTTTGCATTTCCTGGTAGAGCTTGACCCAAGGGTATAGTGTGAGTTTCAGCCACCTAGGGTGCATTCCACACCTAAATGATGTGCGGCTAAAACAGGCATGGGTTCGGATCTTCGGCCACAAATTGATGTAAAATCTTTAACAAAAACCCTGTAAAAAAATATATTTTCTAAATGGGCACACCCGTGCCATTATTTCAGAAGACTTGTGAGCAATTGAAACTGAATAGAAAATACGTACAATCCTCCTTAAACCTTCTTCAACTTTTCTGAAAAACTCCATAAAATATATGAAAATGCGTCAAATTCTACCCGCAACCCAGAGAAAACGTACGAAATGATTTTCTTTTTATGTATGTTAAAGTGTTTCCCATCCAAAGAACAATTTAAAATGGCGAAAAACAGGGGGTCGACCTACTCGTTTTTTGTAAAATTTTATCGCCATAAAGGAATCATCATTTTCGCTTCCCGAAAAAGTGCGGATTTTGGCCCGCCAGATATTCGATTCCGGACCCGATTAACTCTGTAGTGGCGAGTGAGTGCGATCAACAAGCAATTGTTATATCCTCGTTTGGAGAAATGGTTACGTCCAGCGGGGTGATACTATAGATATCAGCTAGTAGAAAGGTAAGAAGAATTACCATGCTGTCAAAATCGGGCGTCCTTCCTTATTATAAAATTAACCGTGGCCTAGTGTGGAGTGCACCCCTAGCTCAATGGGTAAGAAAAATAATTCCACCACCCACCCCCCCCCCCAGGCCAGGATACGCCCCAAAAAAAACTAGAAAAAGAGTGGGTCCCAAATGTGGGTTCGTGGCGTGACGTGGCAATGACGTCACCTCCAGCCTCTGGGTCACATTCGGATCAAAGGTCATGTGAAGGTCACTTCTGGTGATGTCATTTCCGGTCACGTGACGGCCCAGCAAGAGTGATCTTCCCCTATATACGGCTACGTTGTAGGTCCATTCTGGCGAAGTGGACAATGTTTAACCTGGTGGTGAACCCACACATGGGCGTTTGCGGTATGGAGTGTGGCATCTTGCTTTTTCCTCTCACCACGTAGAACACGATTGCAGAAGTTCCGAAGCCATTGGTTGGAATTCTTTGGAAAGTTCGCATTGCGCATGCGCACTGGACAAGTAGCGCTAGGCTGGATGTTTAAGGATCTAGGTGGAATACCAGTGGTCCGATTGGCTCGTGTGAGGTGTCATCGTGAATCATTCGTGGGGTAGTATTCAACTGGGTGCGTGTGGGGTGAAACTGACGCTTTTCTCCGTATGCGCAGTAAAAAAAGGGTATTGTGATGGACGTTTTGGAGTCGATATGGGCCACTCTTGATCCAAATGGATCGTGGGAGATGTCAAAGTGAAGCGCTCCTCCAGTGGGATCCTGGATGGGTGCATGTAAAATAGGGAATGGGTTTGAACATATAAAAAGCGGAACACGGACTTTATATCTATAATAGGGAAATCCCCTATCAACCAGGTCTAGAGGGGCTAATATCAGCTCCCAGCGGATCGGAACCTGCCGAGAGAGGCAGGGTGGGATAGTGGGAGTATGCAAATTTAGGATTTGGTTTGAACGGATAAAAAGCGGAACACGGACTTTACGCCCAAGAATCATTAAGTGAAATGGGTATGACGGTATCTGCAGGGTTGCATGTAAAATACAAATTTATTCCGAAAATATAAAATGCGGAACTCGGACTTTACACCTGGGCCATGGAGAAGCATGGATGTTTTGGGGTCCACTATTGGTTCGAATGGGCCTGGTGATCTAGCCCTGAAGCTCTGATTTTCTAGATATTCCATGGAATTGTCACTAGTTCATCGAAATGCAGTGACGCCCGTCAACGCCCGTTTCAACGCCTTGAACACCTTAACACCCTAGCATAACGCCTTGACGCCATCATGTAGACAGGTGAGATAACAACAACAACAACAACAACAACAAGGATGACAGGTCAATCATTTTATTATCCCCTCAAGTTCATCATACCCGTAGGGCCGCTCACCATCATCGTATAGGGATGCTCTACTCCTATAGCGGGACTCGCTGGTATCTCTTGGTTGTGCTTGCAATGCTTTGTCTAAGCATACTATCGCGACGAATGATCTGACAGAACGTAAACGTTCACAACATGTTTAGTAGTCGAGCAATACATATGGAATGATGAGGGACACGTGTCAATGCCTATATGTACAGACACTACCACAACCACCACGCCCGTGAACGCCCGGTGGTTATGGGAGCTCCCGTGGGGCGGAGCTCTTGGAGCTCGAAACTCTTGGAGCCTGAGCTTGGAGCACTTGGAACGCTTTCTCTGCAATACCACACTGGTGGAAGCGGCCGTGTCTTTAATTTCGACTAAACAAATACGCTATCCTACGTTCATCCACATAACCAGTCATGAACACTTGAATGGTTTCTCTCGTATCTACATTTCGTTATTCTCATTCGGCAAACTCTGTCCATCTTGCCATTAAACATACTTCAAATACTTAAATGGGGTCACCTGATATGCGGTTTCCATGGTTTGCTGTACCACAGATACCACACTACATATATTGGATGGCTTCTGTGTTATGCTCTCTCGTGTGTTGATGTTCATCCTGATTCCTGGGTATGTTACACCGGTCTCAAACAATCTGAACGAATATTCAGTAATTTAAATTCAGATATTCAGATCTAGCCCCTATAAACACGGGACATTTTGATGGCTTTTCTCTTATGTGTGTATATATGTGTTCATCCTGATTCCTGAGTATGTTACACCGCTCTCACACAATCTGAACGAATATTCAGTAATTTAAATAACTAAATATTCAGATCTAGCACCTATACACACGTGACATTTTGATGGCTTTTCTCTTATCTGCATATTTAGGTGTTTATCCTGATTCCTGGGTATGTTACACCGGTCTCACACACTCTGAATGAATATTTAGTATTTTATATTTCATATTCAGGCCTAGAACTTTACGTTTACACACGATACGTTTGGGTGGCTTCTCTCCGATGTGCATATTTCGGTGTTCATCCGATTAACCCGGCATTATACATCGGTCACACAATATGAACTTATATTCAACATTTTGAATAAGTCCATTATTCAGGTCTAGGGAAATTGTCGTGATGAAATGGAATTTCTCTCAAAATCGGACACCAGCCTAAGTAGTAGGTAAAGCGTACGGAAGAGCCACGTTTTCCAGGGAAATAACTCTTGTTTGTGGAGGATCTGTGGAGGGCGCCACCAGTCCCATATGACGTCACTTTCGGTCTGGGTGAATCGGGCGTGTGTATTCCTCCGCGATAATCATGGTAATGCGGTCTGGCGGTGACGCGGTCGCGGAAAAAAGCTTCCGCGGAGAAAAATTAGTCCTCAGGCTTCACATACGCTGCATGGTCCGATTGGGTCGTATGCGGTATCAAAGTGAAGCATTCGCGGGCATCTGATGGGCTAGGTATGCGGTTGAAATATCGTCATTCTGCGCATGCAGTTCATCGGGGTCATTCTCCAGCACGGTGGTTATCTGGTCTGTATCCATGTTAGGTGGAGAAGTCACACAGGACGTTGGGCGCCTTGTCCACTTGAGTGATGTTGTCAAACTCGGCGTAGCAGGTCACTTTGACGGTGGTCACGAGGGCTCGTGCAAAGTGGATCTCCAACCGCAACTTGCCTTGCTTGGCCAGGGCCATCTGATGGTCGTTCTCTAAGGAGGGGGTCAGATCGAAACAGAACAACGTGTATCCGTTCGCGTAGTTCTCCCGACTGATCATATTCCCTTCTTCCTGGTTGATTTGACCGGTGGCTGTAAACAGGCTCTGATAGGCTCGAAATGTTTAAAGTCAAACGGGTTCTCTGGGTAGGCTCCGCTGAAACTGGTATTTTCCACACAGGCCAGGATCAAACGCTTGGGTAGTTACCCCAGGAACAAGTTTTCTTTGTTGGCGCTCATATTATCAGCAGGAACAGAGAACACTTTGGTTTGTACACGTCGGATAGGGTACTGGGCTGGTTTTGTTTCCAAGGCTTTCATGTGTCCCAATTGAACGGCTGGATTCGGTTGCACTTTTCGGACATACAGGACTGCGTCTTGGATGACAATCTTATAGTCAGCTGCATGCCCGTCTACGTTAGTGGCCATCAAGGCGAAGGTGGGAGGCGCCCGTATCAGTCGGATTTGGATGGGGATCTTGTTCAAGAGGTACCGGTCTTGCATGAAAATGTCTGGGTGCAGTCGACCCATGAGATCTACCGAGGCACCGTTCGCAGTGAAAGCCTTCCGTTTGTTATATCCTTCATTGTCCATCGTGTCCATGTGCTCCGGTGTGTCCTGGTAGAATGAAGCGGCTGTCAGCTGAGATTTTTTATCCTCTCGTCCATGGGACAACAGTGTCTCGATATAGGCTCGATAGGGGTACGTGTTGGTCGAGTCACTGATGAGTTTTTCGCTGAGTTTTTCGCTGCATCGTTCAAGAAACAAGCTGGCCTGGTATTGTTTCTTGAACGATGCAGGTACACTCTTCAGCACTTCTTTTGATTATCCCCATCATCAAACACACACACTCCAGCTGGAGGCGCCACTGTGGGTGTGTTTAAATTATTTTTGCATGTACACGTGGTGGGTCTCTCTGGGGAAGATGCAGGTCCGTAGTCGAAGGTGGTCGGGGGTGACTTGCTTGTGGCATCTTTAAAGGCTTCTAACGCAAACGGTGTGCGGCCGGGATACATCTGTCTCTCCAGGTGCAGCAGTTGAGTGGTATCTCTTGGGTTTTTGAAGACCACCATGTAGTGGGCATTTAAGCTGATGTTCCGATGTTCTTTGTTTTCACTGAACAGATTCTGCATAATGTAGATGATGCTGAGCCGTCGATGATGGCTGCCTTTGGTAAAGAGTTGGGTGACCCGCGCATCCGTCTCCGCCATGAGATCATCCAGAACCATCAAGGTATCGGGGTTCCAAATCGACCAGGTTGGGTAGGCCTTCCACGAACGTGATGTGCGGCATTGCTGCATACGCTGCCTGCCTCTCTCCGTAACACCACACTACTCGGGCAATGGGCGGTATGATCATGCTGTCGGCGTGTTGAAGGAGCTTCCTGACGAAGTGCGTTTTGCCGGAGCCCGTCGGTTCTGCGATGACGCAAGTGAAGGGATGCTGCCACCGGGGGTCCATGGTTCGAGGTGGAAGCGCTGTCGTGGTAACCCGTTCTTGTAAATTTCGTACGAGTGAACCGGAGTGGTGGCAGTGGTGGGTACAACGTCGATCGTCGTTGTCTGTTCACTGTGAGGGATGATGGTGGTGGGTACAACGTCGGTCGCTGTTGTCTGTTCAGTGTGAGTGATGAAATCCGGTGCGTTTTCAGGCGTAGTTGGTGTACTTGGTGTAGGTGTGGAGCTTGATGTGGAGCTCGTTGTGGCTTGTACACGGGGTGTGGTGATGACTGGGCTCGATACGGGGGTGACCACGGCATCTTCCAATGCAGACCATAGATCAGGGTGAAGGGTAAAATGCACTGTAACCCCATCTAGCCGAGCCAATTGAGCAAAGAAAGGGCCGCGTCGGATGTACACATCGTGGCACAAGTGGATGAGGTCGCCGTCCAGTTCACCAGATAACACCCGTTTGAATTGGGTCCAGCCCTCCCGGGACAGACGAATGTGGGCCGGGCACGGTTGTGTAGGGTCCGCAGATGTCTCCCACCTCCTCCATGATATCTGCATAAACATGCAGGAAAACCTCGGGGTCAACCTGAGATACGCCAGTATGATATGCTCCGCCATGGTCAGTACGTGAATGGTACCAGATTTGACTGTCTCTCGTATTTATAGGGAGAACCCCGTGAGATCAAAGGATCGGTTGGTCATGTCATCGGGCTGACTGAGTGTAGCCGGGTAATCAATGGCATCGTCGACTGGTTCATGCGAAGACATTTGTTCATCGGGTTCTGCCGCCGCTTCTCTCAGGGCACGAGCCCACTCCAACTCGTCTGATGACCGCTCGTCCGGTGTAAACAGCTGGTCCACGATAGGCACCACTTTCTCGAAGGCTGTCCACAGATCGGGGTCTAGGGTGAAGCCTCGAGTAGGGTCTTGGAAGCGGACCAGGCGTGGGAAGAAGGGTCCACGGTGTACGTAGATGGCATTGTCTATGTGGATGAGGTGTCGGTCGAGCTCGCCGTCGAGGTTGACTTTATCTTCATAGACGTGTAACCCCACCCGGGGTGTAAGGGGGAGGATGGCTCGTAGAACTGGTGACATGGTTGACCCAATGACGATCGGTGAATGACGCACACTGTGTCTGACCCTCGTATTCATAGTCAGGTCCCACTGTCAAGGCCACAACGCCAGGGTCAATAGGGCACAGACCATGATTAGGCCAACCAGCCGTCACTGATTCCGGCGTGAGCGCTCGTGGTCCATAGCCCGATCATCAAGGATGGCTATCATAGTCCAGTAGTGGTGAGTGATGGCACATCTCTCCATCGAGTGCATTCTGTCGAGGATCGCTTCTGTGAACTCTCGTTCAGGTCGCCATCTGAAAACATGGACCGAACCACTGCTCGGTAACCCGTGAGTGAATTAACCACGGTCGCATGCTGTAAAATGCGAGTCGCATAGGGACGGGTGTCCGTCATGGCTCTGCAAGCGTAGAAATGAAGGTGTAGGATCCAGCGAGACGTGTTTTGTAGACCATGTCACACATGCGCGCCTGGATGTAGCTCTACGGGTGTAGTCCGTGATACGTACTATTCTGATGGGTTAGTCCAAAAAAGAGAGCAACAACAACACAGATCAATCCTTTTATTATGCCTGAATCGGGCGTAACCTGTGAACATGATAGGAATGCATGTACTAACCTGTCTGTGGGTTTTTTTCCACAATGTCGTTCACCTTCGTGTCTTTTCGGGTACATCCGTGTCCTTTCGGTAAAGTCCGTGTCTTTTCGGTGAAGTCCGTGTCTTTTTCTTGGTTGTGTTTATATTGAATGGGTCTGAGGATATTGATGCGATGAGAGGAAGTTTTCGGAGAGAACGTAATTCGACATGGTGCACGGTTGGACTCAAACACAAACACATGCACGTACGCAATGTGGCTCAGTCGTACACCAGTACATCTCGGTCCTCGACTTGGGGGTACTTGAAGTGAGTGTGCTAAAAATAGATCACCAGCTAGCGTGCTATAAAAGGAAAGCGGCCTGGCCGTTTCATCAGACACTCTGTCAACCACCAAGATGTTCACTTGTACTACTTGCCAGAAGCAGGTTACTCGTCTAGACAATTTACGTCGCCACGAGACCGCCGCCCACAACGACGGACGGTATACTTCTTTAACCTGCGCACGGTCATTTAATAGGGAAGATGCTTCACTGCGCCATGAACGTTCAAATCATGGGCCACCCAAGCGTCCATGCGAGGATTGTGGTCGGCTTTTCAAACTGACCAGTCAGTTGCTGCGACACCAACGTTTGATTCATGCCCCGGTACCATGGCATGAGCGACAACCTCCTACTGAAGAGGAGTCACGGAAGGTCAGACCCAGTGAAGATAAGCCCGGGGAGACGAACGTCACTGGTGATGCGATGACGGAGAACTCGCCTATACCCACAGTTCTGAAGAGCCTGGATATCCAGCCGGACCCTAGCGTTACGGTTTCAAAGATCTTCAAAGATCAAACTACGGCCTTCGAATTGAATGTCGCTTTCGGGTACATCTTACGTCACAAAAAGACGGACCAGTTACGGTATTATTATCCCAGCAATAATATCTATGTGTTTGACCACAATCATTAACCGGGGGTCACTAGAGACGATGCTGGAGATACTAGACACCGTGGATGCCTTGAGATGGGCACATCGTCAACGCCCCAACACATAATGGGTGGTAGAAAGGGTAACCAATGTCACGTTCTTCCTTACCAAGCTGACCGACCACCTCCTTCGGTTGAATGCGTCACCCGTGCACTGATGAATACCATAACATGCCGTACATACTCTCTATGTCTACATGCTGATCGTTGACTTGAGCTCAGTAAACACTTGTACCTAATGTGGCGATGCGTTAAATAATAAAATATGGTGTTTGATATTTCAATTTGTTTTGCTGTGAACATGCTAAACATACCCAGGGCGGCTCCCCCAGCCTGGGTATGATGTAACATTGGGGATAATAAACTATATAAACATTGCTACCCGATTGCATAATACAGCACAGATCCAACATTCATCCGCGCACTGCCGGTGATGACGCGCGCTGCGGCATCAGATCACCCCCCCCGCGCTGCGGCCGGAGTAACCTGCGCGCTGCGGCCGGGGCGGGCCGGGAAAAGCCCCCACAGACAAGTCGGTACATGCATTCCTATCATGTTCCCAGGTCACGAATCGTTAGATTCTTGGTATGTGCTTTAGAATAGGTTAACTAGGGGACTATTCTGTGAAGTCATGTGACGCAGTCAGTATGTCGGCACCTCTTCCCACTTCCCTTATATGTGTTGTAATTTTTTCCTGTATATGGCGAGATTCTGCTGGTGGACGTTTCGTCCCCGAGGCCCGCCCCCTGTACAGACCTTTTTGGTTTTTGATATATGTTGGCACTTGTGGGAAGTTGATGCTGGGTCGACATAGGGCCTTACAAACTAGCCTTTTGTGTTAAATGCCGTCATTTACATCTGACGACGATACAGCTCACCAATTTCCAATGTACGAGTTGTCACAGCGAACCAGCTCACCAATTACCAGTATACGAGTTGTCAGAGCATTTCCATCATAGCTCTCTGGATTTGTATCTAGTATCGCTTATGCCGGTGCTGGGGGCCGTGTGGACATATCATCCAAGTTGCCACATGAACAGGTACAATAAAAGCGTACCTGAGATACAACACATATCACGAATCGTTAGATTCTTGGTATGTGCTTTAGAATAGGTTAACTAGAGGACTATTCTGTGAAGTCATGTGACGCAGTCAGTATGTCGGCACCTCTTCCCACTTCCCTTATATGTGTTGTAACGCCACATTCCCCCAAACCAGAAGTGACGTCATACCCCTAATTTTACATGCACCCAACCATGGCTGGATGCCCCTTCACGAATGCTTCACTTTGATATCTCACTCGACTCCATCGGACCAATCATGGCTCACCCAAACCCTAAAACGTCTATTTCCACATCCGTTTCCCAGAATTCCCTGTCTGCGCATGCGCAGAATATGGACAACGGCCGAGACACTAGTACAATCGGATCCCCCCTCACCTAGGCTTCACAGTGACACCTCACTCGTCTCCATCGGCTCATTAGTGACTCACCTAGATCCCAAAACGTCTGTTTCCATACCCTTTGTCCATTGCGCATGCGCAGAATGAAGATATTCCGACCCCACGTCCACCCCGTCGGATGCCCCTCACATAGGCTTCACATTGATACCTCATACGACTCCACCGACCCACTATTGGCTCCCCTAGATCCCAAAACGGCTATTTCCATACACTTGGTCTACCGCGCATGCGCAGAATTACCATATTCCAACCCCACACCCACCCAGTTGGATGCCCCCTCACATAGGCTTCACATTGATACCTCATACGACTCCATCGACCCGCTAGTGGCCCCCTAGACCCCACAACGCCTATTTCCATACCCTTTGTCCACCGCGCATGCGCAGAGTGACGATATTTCAACCCAACACCTAGCCCATCAGATGCCCCTTGACGAATGCTTCACTTTGATACCTCATACGACCCAATTGGACCATGCAGCGTATTTCATGTCTGGGGACTACTTTTTCTTCGCGGAAGCTTTTTTCCGCGACCGCGTCACCGCCAGACCGCATTACCATGATTACCACGGAGGACTATACACGCCCGATTCACCCAGACCGGAAGTGACGTCATACGGGACTGGTGGCTCCCTCCACAAATCTCCACAAACAAGAGTTATTTCCCTGGAAAACGTGGCCCTTCGTACGCTTTACCTACTACTAGCCTACCAACAATGAATACGAATGTTCTGGAGTCATATGGGCCACCATTCGGAACTCCCGAGCGGAAATCTACGAAGGGGACTGATTCTACGCTCGGGGGACGACACCATGAATTTCCTATGAATCTCCAGATGTGACGTGGCTCCGAAGCCCAATCACTCTCGCGGAAGCCTTAATCCCCGACCAGCAAATATTTCCCTGCGAGTCTCTGATTTACGTCAGATATTCTAAAAACTGTTTATTCTTTTCATTCGAAGCACGTTTCAATAGAAAACCATCAGTTTAAATGGTACACACGCCACGTATTGGCAAGATGTAATTCCCGTGACGTCACTGACAGTTCCCTGACACCGAAACACACGTGACCGCGCTCTAGTCCAATATGGCGTCAATGGCCTTCGAGGGACATCTCAAACCGGAGATCCCCGAGAAGTTGCGAATGATGGGCCACGTCATTTTCTGCAAGAAGTCCAATTCATTATAGCTCTTCCTTACGACAAGTATGGGTCAGTGAGTTTGTATGGTCAAGTTCTGCTCCTCTAAACATAATGACACAAGGATCACGGACAAAGTATTTTAAATGTGAAGTTTCATATGTGTGTTCCAATAAACCACAGGCGTACAGACCATATACTCACATTGGATATTCAATTGTATTCTCCTCCTAAGACAGAGCGCTATTTAACGTTGGAGATTACATCGATCGCTTATTTGCAGGTTCAATCTAGTTACTAGATACGGGAATATCCTTAATTCCGACATCACGTTATTCTACATTCATTCACAGGCGATAAGGCAAGAACAGCTTTTGGAGATTTAATTCTCACTTAAATGAAATTTCACTGCTCTGCCAGATTTGATTCGAAATATTGCTGAAAATGGGTTACGCTGGAAATGTGGAACAGGTTGTTGAAAGACTCTATATGACGCTTTTAAATAAACCAGACGACCAGTTTAGTTTTTAGAGTGTATTTTTATTTTACATTTACTCAGGCCTAGTTAAATCCTTCACACACGCACCTCAGTTCTGTTGTCCATCTATCTATTTCCGTGTCCTGGTGGCCAAATTCCGTGAGCGTGCCAGAAATTCTTGCGCTGGCTCCATCCAATCCTTGCGCTCTTGAAGTATTCCTCACTCGCACACAAAGTTTTTTGACGCTCGGACAAATATTCTCCAATATCCGTGGTCTTTCCGAGTCCGCTTGACCCTAGTTTTGCCGTCGGAAACAGCCGGAGATTTCGCGTAAACTGCCCATTGCACAGAGAGCTATTTTCGTCATCGCTCGGCGGAAGGCCGAACTAACCTCGGAGAAGAACTGGTGCGAGTCCACGGAACTTTGTCCACAGCCGTGGAATACTTCAACAGCGCATCAGTGGCGTAGGAAGATGATGGACCCCCTTGTCCCCCTTAAAAAATGAAAATATAGAGTCCATTTCCCGAGATCTGGAACATGGTCAGAGGTTTTTTTTCTCAGATACATATTGGACCACTATCATTATAACGGCGTCCTGAGAGGCAAATCGACGAATGAACAACGTACGTGTACGATCATCACACTGGCGATGAATTGAAAAAAAATCTTTTAGCTGGAGCTTGAAATAGTGGTATGTTGATATTATTTACACAATTTCCATGCTTCACTACGTGGAAACTATATTATAGCAGCAATCAACGCTCAATCAGCTGAGTTGTCGATCTCAAATCTGGGACGGGGGCGAGGGGTGGTGGCGGGTGAGGGCGGAAAGATCCTTTCTCTTCTCCCGGTTCCTACGCCTATGCGCAAGGATTGTCTGTTGCGGATGACGGGTTTTAGAATCCGAGCACATGGAACTGCATTCGTCCACACGAGATGTGGTGCGTGCGTACAGGAGTTCACTAGGCCTGTCACTGAACAGAAACGTCTGATATATTGTTATCTAGGTCTCCAACAATGTATATGTTATTCTGCGTTACAACGTGGAAGACGTTACTGTGTATCAATTGATGCAGCAGGTTTTCTGGTCGCCGACGTCAAACCTTCAATCTACATGTAAGAAGCGTAATAAATAGCCTGGGCCATGTCGATTATCCATTTTTGACCGCCAAGGAACAGGAAGTGTTTTTGTGTTTATTATGACACAAAATCCCGTTGAAATGGCTCTGCTAAAGCGAAACAAATTGTTTTTGCCATATACATGAAACAGCACGCGTGTAGAACTACAGGTTATGGATTTTACTGATAGTTTTTTGAGCAGTCTGTGATTTTTCAGATCTTGACCTGGCAAACTCTGCCAAATGTCCCGCGTAAATATGATCTGATCACCCATGTAACGTGCATCCTCATTTTCGCCGAACACTCCAGGGTACTCTGCCGGAGTTAATTTGTATGCCTACCGTGAGAAATATGTATTTATGAGTGATTCTCACCGTCGCTTCTGCAGACCATCTTCTGAATCCGCCATGCTGTCTCTCCAAGACCGTACTCCAAATCTCATAAGAGGGCGTTGGCTCTCAAAGGGCGCGCTTCCCTCCCCAAGACGGTGCTTTGACTAAACGCCGTGGTATAGGGGTGTTCAAATGATCCTATGTTTGTTTTGTTTATCAGTTTAACTTGATATATTTGAAAAAAATTTAAAGCCGAAGGATTGGTTTTGTTGCCTAAACGATTTCATTCCATCAGAAATTAGGTCAGTAGAGTTCAAAGATCATGACCCAAGTTTATTTCTTCAAAAATCGATACATCCCGTGATTGAAGCGCTTTAGAGATTTTCACACATCTATTGCATAAGTGAGAACCTGATATGGAAGAAAGGTGGCTTTAGCAGGTTTTAAGCCTGACTCTGACCATCTTGCCCTGATATACTGCGACGAACAAATTTCTTGATAATTTCATAATAATTGACAAACTCCAAATTTTGGGGGTGGGGTCGTTCACATGGCGACATCTAAATTTCTCATAAGTCTATTTTACAATTCTTGGTGGTTTTTAATCGTCAGTGTATAGGGATTCCCAAGAAATGGAACTGTTTTTGTGATTCGTCTGAATTGATGTAAATAAAGAGGTCACGGCATATATTTGCATACAAATATCCACAGTCTGTAATGGAAGAGCTCGTTGATTTGACATTTTTCATCATAATTAAAATTAACTACTGGGTGGTGAGGTTCATTAACCCTATCTGGCCTGGGCTTTTGGGACCTGTCCAGGCCTGGGGGGGGGGGGGGCCGAAATGGCCCCCCCATATTATTTGTCTTACCCCTTGAGCTAGGGGGCTGAAACTTATTACACTATACCCTTGGGTCAAGCTCTACCAGAAAATGTAAAAAAATCCAAGATGGCCGCTTTGATGACGTCACAGTGACGCCATTTTGTAAAACGACATTTTTTGGTCGATTGTTTGGTCAGATTTTCCGAAATTTTTATTTTTGCAATTTCTCCACAAAAACTGCATGAAAAATTAGCAAATATTAATGTGATATGAAATAAAATAGTTTTTGCCCACTTTTCATTGCGGAAAAGCAGAAATTTTGAAGAAATATGACAAAAAAATCAATTTTCTGGTACACCAAGTGGCCGCCAGCTTGAATTTACCCATGATCCTCTGCTCGGGGGGTTATGAAAATAGGCTCAAAATGACCCCAATAAGACAAATGATAAAGTCAAAGAGTTTCAGCTCTCCATTTTTTGCCGTTCCGAAGATAGTGCAGCAAGTTTGGTAGGGGGGGGGGGCCATAATGGCCCCCCCCCCCAGGCCAGGTAGGGTTAAACCGGTGATGATATACTTCAATGTGTGCAAGCGAAGGGCAGCACTCGCCGACATTTTCCAATATGGCGGCCAGACATTTTGCAACCATGTCCTTAGTAATTGCCCCATTGTACGATGGCACACCCCGGCACATTTTCCCCGTACGATATAGTCCCATATCATGGAATGCCTATTGTGAAATCATTATTATTCACAAAATACCCTCTTATCAAATCGATATTCTGAGCCGTTTCCATGAAAAATGCATGGCATGAATAATTTATTTTTTCCAGACAAAAGCAAACGCTTGAATATTCTTGTAATATATGTGCGTATGCCACGTGTACTCATGGACAGTGTTTCTCTGTCCGACTGGAGGATATGTGTTTTATATCTAGATGCATTCTGAATGAACACACACATTTATATCGTAGCTGAGATACATACAATTTCTGAACATGAAGGATGGATTCATTTGATTTAAATAATACTCATCACTGATACGGATTTGACTACTGAAAAGCAAAAATTATCCAATGAAAACGGTTGCCTATTGCATGTTGTATCGAACGCTAGTAGGCCTATATAATTCATATATATAATTCATATATATAATTTCAGCATCTATAACTGAAAACCTCATTCGCACTCAAACCAAGCGGACATAAAATAACACTGAAAGTAAATACATCCCTATCTTCTGGCAGGAGAGAAAAGGTCGTCTATTCTAAATGGTTCAAGATGTCGGGATGTTTATATCGTCAGTTCTTCATTACTGGCAAGTAGTGTTTCCTCCGAACCCGAAGTTGTATTCTCATGTCAATTTATCTCAGTCACGCTTTGATTGCTACTGTTTATATGACCTACTTACAATCGTGCATCCTGGTATAAGCGAATTAAGACACGCTATTGACTATTCTAATATATATATATATCAGTCCTTCGTGCGTGACAGCTTTGACTTCGTCTTCAGAACGAATGTGCGGTTACAATGCTTCACTTTTCGACGTCATAATTGTCGACGTCATCATGCTACAGAGAACACCCGCCTTGCAGAGTTTCCAATAACGTCGCTGAAATGCGTCAATTTCAACGATTGTCATGGTGACGCAGCATTGATCTCGTTCTGAAAACGGATGTGCGCAGAAATGCATCCAAACTCGTCTATCTAGGAATGGCAAATACTCTATATGAACGAACATAGTACTACAGACCCTTCACGCTAGCCTCTCATTCTCTGCCATGAGTTTGTGATATTTATCAAAAGATTATTTAGTGTTGCACATCCACAATCTTCTCAAAATCTACTGTATGCCTCACATTACGAGGGAACGGGATTTTCGGTAATATGTCGGAGTCCATTTTTCTCAGGGCTGTGAAATTCCTCACAGCATCTATATGTAATTTGTGCATTGGTATTCTGAAATTTCAAGAAAGTCTTTTCGGAATCAAAGAGAATCTCCATTACCCCGCGTGTTATTTTCGAAGTACAATGGTGTTGGACTTGGATGTTGTAACATTGAGACTGGCGGCTATGACGTCATAATTCAACATGCAAAAGTGTCGTGGCGAAATTCGTTTTGGTGAAATTTGGCGACATATATACACCATATGCAGGTCCGTCTGGGACATGAAACTATTTCCTTCAAATCCATGGTGTCGCGCAAACGAGATTGTCAAGATCAAGAAGATAATCCATATGACCTATGGGGGAATTTTAAACAATTTCTGCGCAGACAACATGCGAGAGCGATCCCGCTCTCTAAAACAGAGGTAGAAAAGGTCGTTTTTGCTCAATAACTTGTGATTCCTTCTGAACTAATGCACATGGTGCATTGATTTATCTATTGTTCCATGTCATAAAATTAATTTACCATGTGAAGAACCAGGCAATGTTGCTTTTTTTATTACCATTTAATGCGGATAGATATGTCTGTATGCGCCTCAAGAGGATTGTGCTGAATTCATTATGAACTGATTTATTTATGAACCTTTTACCTCCATTTTAGAGAGCGGGATTCCCCTAACCTGGACAAAGGCTTATCAACAGCGATGTACCATCTTGACCCATGGAAAACGTATCTGATATAATGGGATTTCACATACATATGTTGTGTCATATGAAGACATTAACTACACAGGCAATACAATAATATATTTATCAATAGAAAGTACGAGGAATATGTACAATGTAGTAGGATAATGCTAATCAATTCAATACTGCAATTACATGAACAATTTCGTTCAACATAGCGAAGCCGCTATGTGCTTTTCGTTTAAGGGCGACGACCGACAATCCGTTTTGTTCAACAGCACTAAATGGGTAATGCAATTGTTATACACAGGTGAGATTTCTTTCACGAGTATTCTTGGGAGAATAATTATGCAATAACCTCCAGAGGTGGTCGAAAAATCGGAAAAATGAAAATTTAGAAAAATCGACCCCAAAAAGGCCGAAAAATGGCTTCCGAGAATATGACGTCACTGTGTCATTATGGCGGCCATCTTGGATTTTTTACATTTCCCGGTAGAGCTTGAACCCAAGATACTGTGTGGTGAGTTTCAGCGCTCTATCCTTCGTGGTAGAGAAAATATATAGGCCCCCCTCCCCACCCAAGGCTGCGATACACCCCATATCGCCCAGGCCGGTAGGGTTAAATGTTCAGAGTTACACTATTGCACGAATCACATCAGTCTAACATATATCTTAAATAGAACGTTCATCCAGTCCGACGTTAATGATCTTTTTCAACATTAGCATACGTCATGTTGAAGCAAGTTTGCCGCCAGCAGCTTGCTTCCTGTAATGCTGACACGATTCCGAAATCTCAAATCGCATGTGTTGATGTGCGAAAGTTTTAGAAGCACTTCCTGTGAACGATGCTGGGACCAGATTCGTCATACTCCTGTTTGGATATCCACATCGACTGGAAAGTTGATAGAGACGCAAGGATGGATGCACCTATCCACACGGAGTACTTCCGCTCCGGGGGAGCAATGACTTTGACCTTCATACTGAAGGGCGTCAGTAGTGGTCATTGAGCAACTAAAGCCGCTTTTCACCCGGATGTAACTATGACGTCACAGTTTTCCAGTATGGTACGAGGCTTTTGATTGGTTGGTTGTTGAGTAGGTATTGGTACGACGATTTTGATTGGTTGGTTGGTGAGTAGGTAGTGGTCCATGTTGTAAAGCAAGATGGCGGTGTGGTTCGGTGATGTTCGGGCGTGTTCGGGCCTGTTCGGGTTGTCGGCCATTTTGTAAAGCAAGATGGCGGCTGTGGGCCCTGTTGTAAAGCAAGATGGCGGCAATTGCACTTGTTTCACCCCAGCCCTCATTTGCATAAAAGTACAAAAAAGTTCCGGCAAAAAAAAAAAAAAAAAAAATGTATTCATGCGCGGTGATGCGGTTTGGTCGTGGTTTTGGCGGTGATTCGGTCTCGGGAAAAAGCTTCCGCGGAGAAAAAGTAGTCCCTAGATAAAATGGTCCGATTGGGTCGAGTGAGGTATCAAAGTGAGGCTTATGTGAAGGGGCATCTAATGGGCTGGGTTTGGGGTTGACATATCGGCCTTCTGCGCATGCGCGGCGGCCGAAGGGTATGAAAATAGCCTTTTTGGAGCTAGGGGAGCCCCTAGTTGACCGATGGGGTCGAGTGAGGTATCAAAGTGAAGCATTCATGAAGGGTCATCTGATGGACTGGGCGCGGGGTTGACATATCGGCCTTCTGCGCATGCGCGGCGGCCGAAGGGTATGAAAATAGACGTTTTGGAGCTAGGGGAGCCCCTAGTGGACCGATGGGGTCGAGTGAGGTATCAAAGTGAAGCATATGTGAAGGGGCATCTGATGGGCTGGGCGCGGGGTTGAACTATCGTCATTCTGCGCATGCGCGGAGGCCCAAGGGTATGGAAATAGACGTTTTGGAGCTAGGGAAGCCCCTAATGGACCAATGGGGTCGAGTGAGGTATCGATGTGAAGCATTCGTGAAGGGGCATCTGATGGGCTGGGTGTGGGGTTGAAATATCGACATTCTGCGCATGCGCGGTGGCCCAAGGGTATGGAAATAGCGGTTTTGGAGCTAGGGGAGTCCCTAATGGGCCAATGGAGTCGTATGAGGTATCAAAGTGAAGCATTCGTGAAGGGGCATCTGATGGACTGGGCGTGGGGTTGAAATATCGGCATTCTGCGCATGCGCGGTGACCCAAGGGTATGGAAATAGACGTTTTGGAGCTAGGGGAGCCCCTAATGGTCCAATGGGTCGAGTGAGGTATCAAAGTGAAGCATTCGTGAAGGGGCATCTGATGGACTGGGTGTGGGGTTGACATATCGGCCTTCTGCGCATGCGCGGTGGCCCAAGGGCATGAAAATAGCCTTTTGGGAGCTAGGGGAGCTACTAATGGGCCGATGGAGTTCTATGAGGTATCCATGTGAAGCCTATGTGAAGGGGCATCCAGTCATGGGTGGGTGCATGTAAATTTTTCCTGAAAAAAAAAAAATACGGAACACGGACTTTATCGAAAAACCTGGGAAAATGCCTATATGGGGTATGAGGGGTATATAGGTCGCCGGGCTTAACGGGGCTTGTCTATCAATAGAGTTATCTCCCCCTAGTTCCAGGGTGGGTGTATGTAAAAAATTTCCTGAAAAAATACGGAATACGGACTTTATCCTAAATTACGGGAAAATGCCTATATGGGGTATGGGAGGTATAGCACCATCCTGGGAAACCTACTTCTATACATTTGCGGTAGGGTTGTGGGGTCTCGTTTTACTCGTCTCGTCATTTAGAACATGATAGGAAGTGTCCCCGTGCGAATCGGTGAAATTTTTGAAAAAAGTCACCGAGCCCCATATAGTCCCATACTGGGGTATAGGTTCAATGTTTATCCCCCTGGGAAACGTACTTCTATACATTTGCGGTAGGGTTGTGGGGTCTCGTTTTACTCGTCTCGTCATTTAGAACATGATAGGAAGTGTCCCCGTGCGAATCGGTGAAATTTTTGAAAAAGTACGATATAGCCTCATATGGTTCTGGGTATTTGTCATCACGGGGAGGTCACGTGATCAGTTCAAGGTCATATCCATTTTTTATCGATATGTCAACCCCACACCCAGTCCATTAGATGCTTCTTCACCTAAGCTTCACTTTGATACCTCACTCGACCTGTGGTGTGAGTGAGTGCAAGAATGTATTCATCCGCGGTGATGCAGTCATGTCTGGCGGTGATTCGATCTCGGGAAAAAGCTTCCTTGCCCAATGCCTACGGACTTTACCGAAGATACACGGACTTTAACGAAAAGACACGGACGTACACGAAAAGACGCGAAGGTGAACGCCATTGTGGGAAACCTCCCACAGACAGGTCAGTACATGCATTTCTATGTTGTTCACGCATAATAAAAGGATTGATCTGTAATCTGTGTTGTTGTTGTTGCTCCCTTTTTTTGCACTAACCCATCAGAATAGTACGTATCACGGACTACACCCGTAGAGCTACATCTGGTCTATAAAACATGTCCCTCTGTATCCCACACCTTCATTTCTACAGAGCCATGGCGGAGATCCAGCCCCATGCGACTCGCATTTTACAGTATGCCACCGTGGTGAATTCATTCACGGGTTACCGAGCAGTGGTCCGGTCCATGTTTGCAGATGGCGACGACAACGAGGGACGACGCCAGATCCTGAACGAGTTCACAGAAGCGGTCCTCCACAGAGTGCACTCGATGGACAGGCGTGCCATCACTCACCACTACTGGACTATGACAGCCATCCTTGATGCTCGCGCTATGGACCAGGAGCGCTCACGCCGGAACCAGCGCCGGCTGGTTGGCCTCATACTAGTCTGTGCCCTATTCACCCTGGCGCTGTGGTATTGACACTATAAATACGAGGGGAAGAGACAGAGTGTGTATCATTTACCGTTGGACATTGAGAGCAAGCATGTCGCTACCACTACGAGCCATCTTGCCTCTTACACCGAGTGTGCGGTTATACGTGTATGCAGATAAAGTCAAACTGGCGAAAGACGAGCAAGCTATTTACTGGACACCCGCTGAAATGCTATGGAATCCGGTGACACTAGAGCGTGATGGGTGGAATAAGTTTAAACGCGTGTTGAGCGGAGAATTAGACGGAGAATTAGACGGAGAGCTCATCCACCTGGATAATGCCATGTACGTGTATACCCTACCAAACAACCGCATACGTCTAGGTCGGTATAAAGATACACGCAGTATCAGCCTAACTCCTTCTGTGTGGGAAGCCTTGAAGAAAATAATGCCTATTGTCGACCAGTTAATGTCACCGGACGATCGATCACCTGAGCAATTAGCGTGGGTTCGTGCTATAGAAGACGCGTTCGCTGAACCACATGAAAGACTACATAAGGCAGAATATTGTTTCTGTAAACCAGATACTACAGCGGGGGAAAAAAGGCCTATATGTAAAGAATGCACAGCGGCTAGAGGGTCAGTGTCACCCCGGGAAGAGATCGACACACTTGTGACGGGAGCGAACGAAGGGGAAAGTCCGTGATGCGGCGGTCGGGAAAAAAGGAGACGTCTACAGTGATTAACAGACGGCTTTGCAACAAATAGTTCCTGTGGTCGATAAAGTATTCTCTGCACACGACCCGCCTCTCACAGAATAGGCCCTATAAATACGAGGGAAAGAGACAGAGTGGGTATCATTCTCCGTTCGACATTGAGAGGAAGCATGTCATCACTCCAAGCCATCCTGACGCTTACACCCAATGTGAAGTTATACGTGTATGATGCTAAAGTGACCCTGGTCGAAGATTGTAGAAATATTTGCTTTGAGCACGCTGAGACTCTATCGGATAGGGTCACACTAGAGCGTGATGGCTGGACTAAGTTTAAACGAGTGTTGAGCGGAGAGTTAGACGGACACCTGATCCACCTGGACAAGGCCAACTACGTATACCATACTGCGCTCTACCCACGGGTGGGACGCTACCAAGAGCCGGCTCGAAGTTTCCTCCTAACTCCCTCTCTGTGGTCAGCCTTGGAGAAAATAGGCCCTCTGGTGGACCAGTTATTTATACCCGACGATCGATCACCCCACCAATTGGCATGGGCTCATGCTATCGAACACGCACTAGATGAACCTAATGAAAAAAAAGCGGATGGAGAAAATACTATATGTATAGAATGCGCAGAGGCTGGAATGACAGTGTCACCTGATGAAGCCACCCACACACACATGACGGGCCAGAACGATGAAGAAGAAGAAAAAATCCGTGATGAAGCCGCGGGGCCAATGGCTGAACCCCATGAACAACTACATGAACCCGACGACGATGCCATTGATTACCCCGCTAGACTCAGTCAGCCCAATGACATGACCACCTGATCCTTTGATCTCACGGGGTTCTCCTATAAATACGAGAGACAGTGAAATCTGGTACCATTCACGTACTGACCATGACGGAGCATATAGTACTGGCGTATTTCAGCTTGACCCCCGAGGTTTTCCTGCACGTGTATGCGGATATGGTCGATATCATGGAGGAGGTGGTGGGAGACACGGACCCTACACAACCATGCCCGGCTCACATTCGTCTGTCCCGGGAGGGCTGGACCAAATTCAAACGGGTGTTGTCTGGTGAACTGGACGGCGACCTCATCCACTTGTGTCACGATGTGTACATCCGACGCGGCCCTTTCTTTGCTCAATTGGCTCGGCTAGATGGAGGTACAGTGCATTTTACCCTTCACCCTGATCTATGGTCTGCATTGGAAGATGCCGTGGTGGATGTGGATGAAGTGCTTATCAAGCGGTCATCAGACGAGTTGGACTGGTCATTGACCATGGCCACTGTGGAAGTCCACGAAGAAAATCAGAAAGAAACTCCGGCCCAAGATATACCCGTTATAAATAAACGATAGAGCCAGGGTCCATCATCATTTTGTCACCATGAAGCGCTGGGAGAAGGTGTTGGATAACTTATACTACAGTCCCGACAGTCCGGCAGCCTATAGTGCATTGTCGGCTCTCTATCGAGCGGCCAAACCCCAGGGGGTACAACGTGCCCAAGTCCGAGATTGGTTAAGAAGACAAGACACCTATACCTTACATCGATCTGTCCGTCGCCATTTTCTACGGAACCGGGTCATCGTGGGAGGAATAGATGCCCAGTGGCAAGCGGATTTGGTGGATATGAGCGCCTTTGCCAAACACAACGATGAGAATCGGTATATCTTGACGTGCATCGATATCCTATCCAAGTATGCGTGGGTGGTACCCATCCGGACGAAAACGGGGGCAAATCTCATAGCGGCGTTCAAAGACATCTTCAAGACCGGGCGCAAACCTTTGTATTTGCAAACCGACGAAGGCACGGAATTCCTCAACAGACCGTTCCAAGCCTTTCTCAAGAAACAGAAGGTGTTTTTCTTCCATACGTACAACGAGACCAAGGCTTCCGTGGTGGAGAGGTTCAACAGGACATTCAAAGGCCGCATGTATAAATATTTCACCTATAAGAATACAAGGCGGTACATCGATGTTCTCCCGAAACTGGTGAGGGGTTACAATCGAGCCTATCATCGAAGTATAGAGAGAGCCCCCATTACCGTGACCCAACGCAATGAAGCCCAAGTCCGGCGTGTCTTGTACCCCAGGCCATCGCAGCGAACGACGAAGGCGGTGTACAAGGTCGGGGACCCTGTACGGATCAGTAAAGTCAAGGGCAAGTTCGAGAAAAGTTACTTGCCCAACTGGAGCGATGAGCACTTCCTGATTAAACGGCGCCTACCCCGACAGCGGCGAGTCTATGAACTGGAAGATCTCCAAGGGGAAACGTTGCTGGGGACGTTTTACGACACGGAATTACAGCCTGTTGTAAAAACACAGCAAGACTACTACACGGTGGAGCAGATTTTGAAAACGGAACGTCGACGTGGCAAACTGTTTCATTTCGTAAAATGGCAAGGCTGGCCCAGTTCCTTCAATTCCTGGGTCGCGGCCAACCAGGTGAAACGACTATAAAACCAGACACCACTGCCGTCCTCCTTCATTCCACAGCCGACCACAGTGCTATGGACCAACAGCAGCTGCCTCTGAAGACAGCGTCTCGCAAAACGCGCAAAGCGCAAGTGGTCTTTGGGGTGCTATTGCTAACCCTGCTGAGTGTGTTGTACGGAGGTGTGTTTTACGACGTAGCCTATGTCAGCACGTTACTTAACCAACTGCGAACACCACCCATCAGTGAAACGGGTCTACAGAGAGCACCAGTCGTATCGAGCCCAGTCACCACCACCACACCCCGCGTACAAGCCACATCGAGCTCTACACTTACACCAAGTACACCTACTACGTCTCAAGACCCACCGGATTTCATCCCTCACAGTGAACCGACGACCCACGTTGTACCCACCCCCAGCACCATCTCTGAACGTGAACAGACAACGACGACCGACGTTGTACCCACCACCACTCCAGTTCACTCGTTCGAAATTTACAAGAGCGGGTTACCACGACAACGGATAC
>JAVTVY010055118.1:0-29582 GCA_036873755.1 Hanleya hanleyi
CATGTTTCATTTGACTTTTGAAGGTTCCCTGATACAAGAAAGCCTGGGCCATTCAAGATTACCATTGGATGGAACTCCCCAATTCCCATATATTCTGAGAGCTTACATGATGCTACACTTGTTCAACCTATGCACTACCCTTGGGGGATTTCTCCACCCCTGGGGCACTAAATGTTAAAGTTTTGGATTTTTTCCTATTCACAGCTTCTCAGCCTGCAGTGTACATTGCTTTTTCACACACATGCTGAATCACCTAAGTTTTTTTCCTTTTATAGTAATAACTAACAGGTTGGTGACATTATTTTATTTCCCAAGTACAAGAGAAAATAACCGGCGAGGGGGTCCCCGCAGTATCGAACCCCTGTTAGGTTTGAATTTCATGTCGCCTTAAATGAAGGACAACATTTTTCTTCAATTTTGCTGCATCGATTTATCAGAAAGCTTTTGCACAAACCATAATTTGTAGCCCAAATCGTAAACCTGTTTCAATTCATGCCATTCAATCTCCGTCAGGAAGATGATACAACGTAGAAAACGGAAGTTAAAACTAAAAGTTAGCTCCCCTAGCGGAGAGTTGTCCGCCCCTAGGAGAACTCTCCCATCCCATTCCAGCAGGATTACTATAAAGGCTCTGCATCAGCCATTACTCATCCTCTATTCTCTGTTGTACCTCGACCAGTACACATCAGGAAGGAAGTGTTTATACAACCTGGGTTGTTGTTGTAACGACCCTCAGTATCCTTATCGGTTTTGACTTGTGTTATTTCTTGTCGGAAATTCTTTCATTATTGTCGGAAATTCTTTCATTAGTTATGTCTGAGATTCCGATATCTAATGCATGTAATTCGTGTGTGAAATGGTGGTCCAGTTTGGACGCCCACACGGTTTGGTTTTTCTTGTAAAGAGTTGTGTTATCGGCGAAGTTCGCCGAGTGTATATTAGAGACCCGTTAGCGTGGGGAAATTTCGCCCAGGCTAGACGGGCTTACCTTTGCAGGCGTCTGGCGACCCGTTTCTTTCGGAAGTCGACAGACGTCTGTTGGGAATTGCTTGTAATTCACCTGAATGCTATCGAAGTTACGTTGCAATTATATAAATGTTTCCCATTGTCTTAGTAATCAGAACTCGCCCGCCTCTATAAATAATACTAGCGGGACGGTTCTACGTCTAGTTAGACAGCCTACATGTCTAGGTTTGGCTATGTATGCAGTCAAACCGGTTCCTTTGTCTATTTCGACAAAGACTTCTCTAACCTGTCGTGCCTTAGCAATCCATTGTTCTCGTCGGACAATGAAATGCAGTGGGTTCGCATATCATGCTCGACCTCTCCTTTGTCTTTTTGTTTTCACACTCCGTTACCTAAACGGAATAAACGTGTCTTGTCTGTTCGCAGTTCTAAATTCGTTTCTCGTTTTATGGTGGGTTATTCAGACCTACCATTGAGTGTCAAAATTGCTCTTGCGATTTCGTTTATCGATGAATCAGCGATTCTATAATAGCGAAATGACATGTTACGGGACTTCAATTAGGATTGAGTTGGGGTGACAAATAGAAACATTGTTTATAAATGTTTAATTTGTATTGGAAATATACTGAAAGTATTCACATTGACGAGGATGGTCACAAGTGATGATCTAAAAGACAAACCATTATTTTCATCTCATCAAATATTCTCAACTAGACTATTATCAGGTATGAGGTCAAACTGATATAATGGTGGATTGAGACAGGTTGACTTGGTAACAGATAGAAACATTGTTTATAAATGTTTGATATTTCAATCAATTTCCATCGTTAAATATCCAATCTGTCGACGATTATTGCTTATTAAAATAGTGCATACTGCTTACGAAATCGGTGAGAATTAGACCGGGAATTCTAGTTCTATGTTTCGGCCCTCCCGTTCTCCGGTATGCCGTTCTCGTACTTCGACTCGACGTTTTTCCTACACCGGTCTCGTCGAGTTCATCTGTGATTCCTTTTTCTTCAGTGTAAAGTTTGGAACATACGTCAATGATGGTTTTTCGGATAATTTGGATGCGCTTTTAGCGTTGCTGCCGGATATGCCGTCTACTTCGAATAATCCTCGTATTAAATGTCAGACGAAGGAATACTTCCTCTCCGTATGTTGTCTCACCTATGTCATTTTTGTCAATGGTTCGATGGTGATTAAATTAATATTTTGGGGATAGTTTTTCTTTCACATTTCTGTCTTGTCAAAATTTTGTTTGGGCAAATTTGTAGACTTCACATGGTCTGTTTTTCCATCTGCCATGTGTTTATTGTCTTCGGACGTACGTCGCGAAATAAATTGGCTCTTGTCGGAGTTTTCAAAATTCTTATATCTTGAAATTATTACCGATATATTTTCTAAAGTCAATATTAATCTCGGGCTTATCTGATAACACAGTCCGGCGTGATGGAGACAATGTGTATTCAATATCACGTCTTCTCACGAACAATGAGTTCGACCCGCTGTGTTTGGTGTGGGTTCTTACGGGCTCTCGCGACCTCGTTTTTATTGCTCAATTGGTGACAGATTCGTACTTAGTCCCGGCATTTCTGTAAGTCTGCCTTTTAGTGCTGAGATTTGAAGGCCGATGGTGATCTCTACAATAAACGATCAGGTTTGGTTTCGTTGATTCATGAATTTTATGCATTGAGTTTGTGTATATCTCAAGTAGGGTTGTAAATAGTATCCTCATCGGCGGGGTTTTTTTTCGTTTCTTCCCGCCGGAGAGATCTGATACTTTATTTGCAGCCGTCAAATTTTCATGTTGTTGTTGTTGTGTCTGTTCGGACTTGCAGTTTTGGTTGGTTCACCTTGGTCCTACCAAAATGTAATCTCTTGTTATATCAAGTATTATTTCGTGATATTTGATATCATGTATTCAAGAGAGTCCTGACAGAGGTTTTATGTCTTTCATACTGACATGAATATGAAGCATGATTGTTGCGTTTGTGTTACGTAACCACAACTCAACCCTATTTACTTCGACCCTGTGCCGCATCTTAATGAGCTTCTTTACTGATCTCTTTATGTAATTAAGGGTGTGTCGAACAACAATGAGATCACGTGCTGGTTTACGTGAGTGAGTAAACCTATTCACCCACTTATGCTGGTTTACGTGAGTGAGTAAACCTATTCACCCACTATGTGAAAGTGTGATTTTCTTGAAACACAATTGCCTGATTATTACATTGCTTGTTTTATTTCACACCATGTTGGTTCCATCTGTATACTGTATTACGCTTATAATTCAGATGGAGTTATGCACTAATTTTAATTTCTTCCATATGAGAAAATTTAAAATTACTAGCGTGAGTGGGAAGGTATTGGCCGGCCAAGGATCAAGCCTAGTGACACGTAAAGTCTTGAAGTCTTCTATGGTTTCTTTCTACCAGGTATGTATTACCGGTACAGTCTACTAGAGCATCAAACTGCTTTTTTAGTAATGTTCTTACTGTTCTTCTCGACAAATTGTTCGTGCTAGGTCATTTCAAATTATAAATTTTGAATAACCTCACTTTCCTGCCGGCGAGAGACTTATATGTATTTCCTCTCTTCGGGAATTTAAAATTCTTTAAGGATCTTTCTTGGTTACCTGGAAAATCTTTGTTCTGGATGTCGGTTGTGTGACTATTTGGTTATTAATAGTAACATTGTTGTAAATGTTTTATATTCTCTCCATATAAAACTCCAGTACTGAATCTCATGTACAGGAGACAAATTACATCGGGAGAGGTCATAATGTAACCATGTTCATTGATACATTATTCATGTTCACTGACACAAAGATCCATAATCCCATTTATCTCATTGAGCTTACATTTGGTGATTAACGCTACAAACATTTAATATGTTCATCTCTACTGCGTTTAAAGAGAAGGAAAATTATTATAATCGACTTCGGGGTTACTGTTTGCAACGCCCTTCTGTTACGTCGTGTGCTTTTATAAGTTGTATCCTGCTCTATGATGAGCATGTATATATATTAAGTTGTTGTGAATGAGGAAATCACTACGTTGTTTATCATATACAACGTTTCTCGCATTTTTCACATTACGCTTTCCTATTACACCTTGACGACATGTTCATTACACCGTCATGTGCCTCTCATACGCCTGTGCGTCATTCTATTACATCGGTTAGACGTTTCCGGTACGCCATAACGCCGTTTGTCACGTCATTTCTTCATTTGCGAGTTGCATATTTTATATCCATTCATCGGCACTTCCTTTGATTCTCCATCGTCGATCGTCGGTGGGAGGGAAAGTCCGTTCGTTTGGCGTCAACTTTCCACTTGTATCAATTCCTCTCGGGTTTTTCACAATGTGATTTACTTAGGTTCGTCTTTACTCTACGAAGAGAGTTCTGTCCAGACCTTGCTGTTTCCAGTCTGGAGTTCAGAATATCAAAATTGTATTGGAATCAGCAGTATTTGGTTAAATACTGTTATATGGAATAGGTCTTTGGATTATGGACATGGATATTCTCTGAGGACGACGGCGGGATTGTGAATGACGGACTAGTCGCCTTTAATTGAATTCAGCACAGTGTTAACACAGAACCATGTTGACTTTATCACACTTACATTATGTTGAGATCCATTTACCTTAGGATTGTGCTTGATCATCACAATGTCTTCGTGGTGTACTTGTGGCACAGTTTTTCCGACTTTCTCCATCAAGTACTTTATTCCTATATTAACCGTTACACCAATGGTTAGACTTTGACATTATGGTTCTGTCGTCAACCTTAAGGTTGTTTATTATATGTAGGATCTTACTCACTACGTTCCTATATTTGTCCTGGTGCCGAGGACGTGATCGTTCCCGACTCTATTTCCCTCGTAATTGACTTCATCCTTCACCTTCACCAGGATAGTGAGTTTCATATTAGCACCATGGAAGGCTGTCGATCTGCTCTGGCATGAATTGAATAGGGTGTTACGTCTTACCTTGGGTTCCGACATTAGCCTTAACGATAATATCTCTGCTCTTATTCACGCCTTCGCATTACAGTCGCGTTGTACTCGCCAACTGTTACCGAAATGGGATATCGGTGTGGTTCTGTGTGCTCTGATTATACCACCTTTTGAACCCTTAGAGTCCGCGTCTATAAAAACTGTGTTTTATAAGACGGCCGTCGTGGCGGCGTTTGCTTTGGCGTCCAGACTGTCTATACTTCATGCTCTTGTCTATACTTCATGCTCTTGAAAGATCTTCTATGTCCTGGACAGCGGATCGGTCCTGCATTTCTTTTCGGCCCATTCCTGAATTTATCGCCAAAATGACTCGAGGACGATCTTCTGCTATGTCCTGTTCGAGCCATCCGCCACTATCTTACTCGTGCCGATCCGTTCGCGGCTCTCGGCTACGGTTATTCTGTCCCTTCGCCTATCAGCAAGGCTTGACATTTAAAAAAGCCGCGTAGTTGAAGAAGACCATAAAATAGTCTTATCAATTGGCAGAAGGTAGATATACCATTGACGCCCCACTACTATCTTCTGCTTCTTCTAATGTGATTCGTGCCATCGCTGCGTCATGGCATGTATGGAAGAACTGACCCCTTCATGACATTGTCCTGTCTTGTGCCTGAACAATTAACTCCACGTTCACCTATATCTGTCTGAGGGATATGACAGTGCAATCAATAGTGTGACCACGCTTGGGCCACTGTGGCTACCCAGCACGTTGTGAGTAATTTCAGAAAGAGGGGGGGGGCGGCAAAATGGTCACCATCGCAGCAAGACAGCCATCTTGCTGTATCATCTCATCTCATCTCATCTCAGTCATATTATTATTATTACATATATTATATGATAAGAGGCATCTCAGAAGGCAGAAATAAGTCAGTTGACCGGCCGTGGATTCTATAATCACCAATGAAGGCCTAACACTAGGATAGGGTTTACTCCTAACTGAAATTTGCTTCTGTTCTTCAGAAACTGACTTCCTTCTAGATGTCTCAGCTGGGTCACCTGTGCCTCAACTCACAAGAACACCCGCTCCAGGCCTAGTGTCAACAGTAGTGAAGAAAGTACAGAGAGTTGAACAGAGCGCGGCTCACCCAGGGAGCAAGCTGCAATTCCAACGCATCTAAATTCATCACTCCTAGATATGGTGAGTTGTTCTCAAGAAGCTTGCGGTCTGAGAGTGGTGTGGACTTGGTGCCTTCCTAGGATGGGTTGCGTACGTCCCCCCTGACTTATGGTTGGACCAAGGATCTCCCTGTATGCAATGGCCGACAAACCCTAGTCATACAGAGTCTACCAAGAGGACCTTCTTGTTGCCTTGGATGCCCGGGTTCCTGCGACTTGGTGGAAATGTGAACCACATCACAAGCACAATTACATGGATGGAGACACTCAGATAAGTAAAACTGTATCAATTCCTTCAATTACCCTATGAGTCGGAGACCAGGGTTAACTTGATCAGTAATAATGTCTCGTATGTATACCCATGTTTGTGTCATTCCAGCGATTACTAGTCTACTAGGGGAGTTACCACAAGGCCGAGATTCCCGCCTCCATATGTTGGTACTGTGGCATGAATTGAAACAGGTTTACGATTTGGGCTACAAATATTAAACATTTAAAAACAATGTTTCTATTTGTTACCAAATCAAACCTGTTTCAATTTAATGGACCCTCCCTCCGTCCCCTCATGCCGGCCTTAAACACTACAGGTCTCGGTAATTATAATGAGAATAGAGGGTGAGTAATGGCTGATGCAGAGCCTTTATAGTAATCCTGCTGGAATGGGATGGGAGAGTTCTCCTAGGGGCGGACAACTCTCCGCTAGGGGAGCTAACTTTTAGTTTTAACTTCCGTTTTCTACGTTGTATCATCTTCCTGACGGAGATTGAATGGCATGAATTGAAACAGGTTTGATTTGGTAACAAATAGAAACATTGTTTTTAAATGTTTAATTTTTATTTCAGAAGTAAAATATGAAATAACTGGCAGGGGAATCCCTGCAGTATCGAACCCCTGTTAGTGTGAATTTCGCGTCGCCTTAAATGAAGGGCAACATTTTTCTTCAATTTTGCTATTAAATCATTCTACTCCACATCATATGATTTATCTTAAAGCTTTTGCACAAAACATATTTATTTCAGAAGTGTAGTTTGAATTTCGCGTCACCTTAAATGAAGGACAACATTTTTCTTCAATTTTGCTGTTAAATCATTCTATTTTACATCATATGATTTATCCTAAAACTTTGCATGAACCATATTTGTGTCCACACATTTAACTGGTACAACATAATGCTTCAATTTTCGTCACCAAACATGTTACTGTACCTTGAAAATTATTTAAAACGAGTGATTAGGAGAGTGTCAATCAGTGTGTTTCTAAGCCATTAAACTTATCACATTTGTGCAATGCATAAATTGCCACTGATAAAGCTACACTTTCTTGCATGCTGTAATCCCAGCACACCACTCACGTGAAAACGAAGTCTATTATATCTATCACTTTCATTTTTTGTTTCATTTGAGTTTTGGGTGCCCATACGTTTTTCGGAATGCAGCCCTGATCCTACTTGACTAAAAAAAAAACAGGCTGAGGGGTCCACGCACCTTTTAGGTGCTTGCCTGCAATTCATGTTGTACTTGATACTGAACTGCTTGAATGACTATTTCAAATAACAATACAGTAACTCGGCAAAAAGTAACCCAACCTCAAACGAGACTATAGAGATAAACAGAATCATGAGTGAAATCTTGTGATTAAAAAAGTGTGCGCCTTTTCATCACAGCTGCTAATATAATAGGCGAAGACTGTGATTTTTATCAAACGCATCAGGGCATATGTCTCCTGGTTGTGTTTGAAAAATAAACGAGATGGTTTCTTCCCCCCAGCAGTATTTTTCCTCGACTGCTCAATGCGAGTTAACATGTGCTCACACAAGTGTTGCATGATTGTTTTTCACTCGACACATCGGCTTTAAGCATAGCATTATATTAACCACAATTTACACCCAGAGGAATCTCGTTCAAGGTGAGGTTATTGATGCCCAGTACTGTATACTTCTGATTACTCAGCGATTGTATCATGCTTGACAGGGATCTCTTACCTTGGATTATACATGAGGTCAAGGTCACTGCCTCAACCTCTGTCCAGTACTGTATACTTCTGATTACTCAGCGATTGTATCATACTTGACAGAGATCTCTTGCCTTGGATCATACATGAGCTCAAGGTCACTGCCTCAACCTCTGTCCAGTACTGTATACTTCTGATTACTTAGCGATTGTATCATGCCTGACAGAGATCTCTTACCTTGGATCATACATGAGGTCAAGGTCACTGCCTCAACCTCTGTCCAGTACTGTATACTTCTGATTACTCAGCGATTGTATCATACTTGACAGAGATCTCTTACCTTGGATCATACATGAGCTCAAGGTCACTGCCTCGACCTCTGTCCAGTACTGTATATTTCTGATTACTTAGCGATTGTATCATGCCTGACAGAGATCTCTTACCTTGGATCATACATGAGCTCAAGGTCACTGCCTCGACCTCTGTCCAGTACTGTATATTTCTGATTACTTAGCGATTGTATCATGCCTGACAGAGATCTCTTACCTTGGATCATACATGAGGTCAAGGTCACTGCCTCAACCTCTGTCCAGTACTGTATACTTCTGATTACTTAGCGATTGTATCATGCCTGACAGAGATCTCTTACCTTGGATCATACATGAGGTCAAGGTCACTGCCTCAACCTCTGTCCAGTACTGTATACTTCTGATTACTTAGCGATTGTATCATGCTTGACAGAGATCTCTTACCTTGGATCATACATGAGGTCAAGGTCACTGCCTCAACCTCTGTCCAGTACTGTATATTTCTGATTACTTAGCGATTGTATCATGCCTGACAGAGATCTCTTACCTTGGATCATACATGAGGTCAAGGTCACTGCCTCAACCTCTGTCCAGTACTGTATACTTCTGATTACTCAGCGATTGTATCATGCTTGACAGAGATCTCTTACCCTGGATCATACATGAGGTCAAGGTCACTGCCTCAACCTCTGTCCAGTACTGTCTGCTTCTGATTACTTAGCGATTGTATCATGCTTGACAGGGATCTCTTACCTTGGACTATATATGAGGTCAAGGTCGCTGCCTCTACCTCTGCGGTTAATCCAGGTCAAGGACTTTACAGCCCCGGCCAGGAGGTGCAGACTCAGGAATCAGGTAATTGTTTCTCTGGAATACTGAAATGGTAGACACTCTCATAATTCAATCACAAGAAGTGCATCAAATTTATGAAAACAGAAAGCTGATGACATAGTAGAACATACTTTTGTACTTTCCAAAGAATTATACTTGAAAGCAAATTCTGAAAAGGAAATATTCAGTAGGATGACAAAAGCCTTGTGCCATCCCCCCTCTGATTCTAACCCCTCCCCCTCTGGTTCTAACCCTTACCCCTCAGGCTGTACCCTATCCCCTCTGGATCTAACCCTTCCCATCGGGCTGTACACTCCCCCCTCTGGTTCTAACCCTTCCCCCTCTGGTTGTACCCTCCCCCTCTGGTTCTAACCCATCCCCCTCTGGCTGTACTCTCCCCACTCTGGGTGTCCCCTACCCCCTCTGGTTGTATCCGTTCCTTGTAACCCTCTCCTTGTACCCTCCCCCCATCTGGTTCTAACCCTTCCCCCTCTGGCTGTACCCTACCCCCTCTGGCTGTACCCTACCCCTTCTGGCTGTACGCTACCCCCTCTGGTTCTAACCTTCTGTCCTCGGGCTGTACCCTCCCCCCCCCATCTGCTCCCTTTCCACACATACACTTTCACCATACAGAATAGTAGAATATGATGATGGTGGATAGTTTTAGAACTAGAAATTGTTCTCTGAACATGAACACTGACGTTCTGTTTTAACTTGCAGCTCCTGGTCCAGTCATGAACGCGAGCTTTGTGGTATCATTTAACGAGGTAACACTTCAGTGGCTGCCACCTGATGTCCCCGGGGGTCACCTGTCACAGTATATTGTCCAGTTACTGCCTGCTAATGACCAAAATATTACACCTACATGTGAGTATATTTTCAATGGTGAATCACATTATGTGATCCAATCTACAAGTAAATGATTGAGTTACATCATATGCAATGTTGACTCCCAACATAATATTTTGATCTATTGTATACATTTTCAAAATTCAAAATTCAAAATTTGTTGTAGCTTTGGTTAGGTTTTTGTTGGGGTTAGAGTTTTGCTATGGTATGTTGTTTGGGTCATCGTCACCGTGTGACCAATAAGGTTAGGTGTGACGTTAAACTTCAAACAACCAACCAATCTGTTATATACTGATGATGGATTCCACGCTCGCTGTACATCTCCTTCACAGACACACGTCTTGTGGGATAGTGTGTGTGGAGGGGGAGGGGGGGGAGGCGGAGAGGGGGTGGGGGGTAGAGCAGCAGATGCAGCCCTCATTGTGATTCTATTCCAGACTCGCATATCTCTCAGCAGATTCAGTGCACGTCATATTTCTCTCCCGAATAATTCTCCATAAAACCTATGCAGGATAACGTGCCGGGATAATTCATCCCACAAAACTTACACGAAAGACTGACCCGTTTTACACACACAGACTGTCTGGTATTCCTTATGCATCCAAACTTTCAGTGCTGATATCTCTGTGATCTTACATGTGAATATTGTAGATACATGTATGTGAAGGGTACTCATTAATTTTGCAGTACTGACGGTGCCTGGGAATGTTACCACCATCATAGTGACTGGCCTAGAGAGTGATACAATGTACCAAGTTAACATTACTGCCCAGACGGGGGCAGGCCAGGGAGACGTCCTTACTCTCTTCTTTGAAACTTGTGAGTATACATCCTATTTCCAACAATGCCAAATGTGAACTATGTAAAACTGAAAACAGATGGACATCCTTGCTGCCCTTCAATTGGAGCACTCAACAAATGTGTATTATGCCTAGAATGTTTGAATGAAACATGTTCTAAATGACTCTACATAGTTTTTCTAATTCTCAGGTTTTGCAGAGAGAGTTCCCAATGGCCAGACCTCTTTCGATGAATATATTATATATCAATGATAATAAGAAGCTTCTATATTCAGAGTTGAATATGTAAGACATGCCTCTAGATTGCTCCTCCTTCACCCCCTCTCCTCAAAATGTGAAACACCACCCCGTACATGGTGTCCTATTCAAAATACCCCTCATTTATCTTCTCATTTCAGCCCCTGCAGGAGAGACCACTCCACCTCAGAATGTGACCAGCTCAACAACCCACCCACTGGGCAGTCCCCAGCCCCGTAGGGACGAGCCCAAGAACCACATTCCAGCAATAGTGGCAGGGTGTTTAACGGGTGGACTGGCTCTGTTGTGTATTATAGCTATCCTCATCTATAGATGTCTGAAGAAACGGAGAAAGAGAAAGGAAGAGAGATACTCTGCTTGTGAGTCAACTAAATTCACTTGTGCGTATATTAATTTATTTCATGCTTTGGAATTTTGAAGTTTTTAAATTGTAAAATTTAATTACATTTCCTTGAATTTGTGACTTATTGATAGTATCCTCTTAGCCAATATAGAGAAGAAAAATCGCGTGAGCGGATTGTGTTGCACCCACTACAGTATTGTCTTCGATCGCCAGAGGTAAATGTGTGTTTGATATTCAATACAGTATTCAATCATTGTTAGATATCCCCGGGGCTTTAATTTACATGCTAGACGTGACGTTAGCGTCGTGCCCAAATTTTAAAAAAAATATTTGTTTACCATTAAAGATCACTGTTGAGACATATTCAGGGAGATTTCTCATTGATTGATCATAATATTCGAGTCAAAACCTACCAAATTTGCCTGTATTTTGGTATTTTCAATGTTTCCCATAATCTGTGTTCGGACACCATTTCTTTGACATGCCAAATAAATAGTGTGCCTTTGGCATATCAGGGAGATGTAGTCTAAAGCCCTGATATCAGGTGATGGGGGAACCATATGACAACTTTCTCTCTTAATTGACACCAAAACACCCATTGAATTTCTGAGTTGATCATTTTGGGTGATAATTTACTTATTATGATCCCATTTCCTCGCATTTAGCCAATCTGAGGAAGGTAAGACAATGGGTGTGCAATATTACATTTCAGCCTGTCGGTGGAACAGATCGATGAAATAGATTTGGTTGAGGGATTGTCACTTCATTTCTGCATTTCTTTTATATTCATGTCGCCTAAATTGCTGTGAATTTGTTGACTTAGTTGAAATTATAAGAATTCATTTTGCTAATTCCAGGCCTTGCACCAATACTACTACTTCACCATTTTGACAACAGGTCTTTGTTATGTCTAAATGAGTTCTGAGATGATTGACTCAACTGTGTTAGCGAAGCGAGCCTATGTAGTATGCTACTTCAATTAATTTGTCTGATGTCTGTCTGTCAATTTTTCTTGAAAAAGGTTTTTCTATGGGTTGCACAAATCTTTTATCCCCACAGTTTTGATCGGACTCCCCTGAAAATTTAGAGGTTTGATAAACAAACTTTGATGATGTGCACCTCCTATTTTTGTGATGAATTTTTTTTTTTTTTTTTCAAAATTACCACAACTTGGACTCCTCCATTATCCACATCAGTTGCAGTGTACATTTGACAATCTTGCATATTCAACTAGTCGACAATTTTCCCCATCAATTCCAGTGTACAATTTCTAATCTTATATAATTATTTAGTCCCCCAGTTTTGACTGTATGCCTATGAAACTTTGCAAGCACATTAAGCAAATTTTTGGAGAGGTGCACCTCTTATTCATATGGTTAAATATTGATAGCTTCGAAGTTATTAGAAGTTGGACTGTCTGGTGTTTATCTGGTTAAGGTTTTTCTATGGGCAGGTACAAGTTTTTACCTGGGCTGGATAAAGTCCCTTTCTGGCTAAAATTTTTAGCACGAGTGGGTGGATGTTTTAATTGGTTAAAATTATGAACAAGGAGAACCTAGTCCCCCCCCCCCCCTTTCCCCAAACACAAGGGAGCAGGTCTCCAACCTCTGGTACTGGGCCTGTGTGAGCATACCTTACCCCACCCAACCACACTCCTAACCTGGATATATTCCTGATTAATGATTCCGTTCACTCCCCCAGTAAACATGTATCCACCCCTTAGGTACTGGGCATCTCCCAAACTAAGCCTTCCCCCACTCCAACCTGTTATATTCTGGAAGCTTACATCTTGCTACAGTTACTAAACCCATTAATCACTCTGCCTGCAGGGCAATGTCTCCTAAACTAAGCCTCGCCCCATCCCCTACCCTCATATATTCTGAAGGCTTCATCATGCTATTCTTACTGAACCCATTCAGTCCACCCAACAGCATGTCTCCATCGATCCCCAGGGTAACTCGACACCTTAGGGAAATTGCTCTGTCACGTGAGTTTGGTTTACCATCATACATGTAGGACTGATCGCTCTTGTCAACTGTTCAACCCCCAAAGGGCTCTACATGTATCTGCAGATGGAACTCCATGTTTATTATATCTCATTGCTTTTGACACATTTGAAAATTTGCTTGATTTAACCATAAAAAAATCTGTGTTTTCGGATGATAGCTGGACCCCCAAAAAATAACCATGTTTTGTGACTTAATGATGTCCATCATAAAAAAAACTCGCATTTATCACTGGCTTGGAGTGATAAACATGTTCAAAAGGCATGATCGCCTGTTGGTACTGTCAAAATATGCCATTTTACGCTAATTGACTCGGCCAAAGTGGATGGCCTTCTTTAAAGCCAGTCAAAATAAGTCCATTGAAGTTAAGTGAAGCAGAACACTTTTACCTGTCCGAGCCCAACAATAAGACCAAACTCACATAGTAACAGTTTCAATACAGAGGTCATGAAGTAAATACAAACTAAAAGTTAATTGATATTTGGGTGTTTGGTTGGTGGCATGGCCCTAATACAGTATGGGTCATTCCATACTGGATTTGATACTTCATTAGGTCTGTTTCCTGTTTTATCTGTGTTTAGACAGATCAAGTCATGATCTGATCAACTAAGGCATTTGAGGTATGATTAGCTCATAGAATTAAGTCTTAAGTTATATAACACAGAGGGAGGTTGAGGTCAAGTTCAAATTTCCAGATCTTTGAGAGAAAAGATTAATCCACAAGGTTGATATAGTTAACAAACCAAATTGTGTAACACTAAGTTTCAAGCCAGATCAAAAGTGGAATTTACATTGTAGTTTTCACCTGGAAAATCTTCAAGCTATTAGATGATTATGTTTACTTAAGCTTTAGTCCTCTTCCATATCAACAGGATTGCCTTGGGGTTTAATAAATCAAAGGTGAAACATTAAGTGTATAACCAAGCTTAGATATCATTGGGGAGTTTACCATACTCATTTGTCTATAGACTATACCCCTTCCAGGTTAAACAGTGTGGCCGACCATATTTCGGGGTTAATAAGCCAGATGTTGCGTAACACACAAGGCTTAAACCAGACTTGTATGTTCTATGGATTTAACCTATGTCTGTGTGTTTGTTTGTATGTATGTTTATATCTGGAGAGATATATCTACCATCCTCAGTCTCCTGACCCATTGATCTACTACAGAACAGTGAACGGTCATACTCGGTCACTTGTAGGGAATTTCCCTGGGAGTTATTGCTGTGTTTAATTTTACCTGCTGGGTGGTGATGGGAATGGTGAAGATGACTCATTTGTGTGATTGTGATTTTGTTTTTAGATACCGGTATTTTATTTCTATGAAGATCGTATTTACCTGTACAATATTATAATTTATATATAAATTTGGCTATATTATTCATACAGGGCAATAGATCTACTACTTAACCAGTCTTTCAAATTCAACTTTGTGATTGAACATGTTGAACTCCCACTGTTCACTTTGAATATGAATATTTGATCTGATCTGTTGTTTACAATGTCATTCTTTCAAATTGTTTATTTTCCAGAGATGCAGGTCCTAGAATTTGTGAAGTAAATTATTAGCAGGGACTGTACTTGAACAATTGAAGTAATATGGCTGGTTGAAATATTTCATGTATTATTCAATAGAAAATTTTGTTTCAGAATTTTGAATCAACCAATCGAAACTGTTAAAACGCTGGATAGATTATGCCCATGTAAGTACACATATTCACCTATATAATTCCTGTTTATATTTTATTCTGCAGACTTATCCAAGGACGATGAAGATGTAGTTAGTAGTGATAGTGGTAGTGATTTTCAGATTAGAGAGTAAGTATATCTTTCTAGATTGAAACAATTAAGTTGGAGGAAGAAAAATCATTGAACTTTGATTGATTGTGATATTTCTAGTATGCAGAGATGTGTGCAACACTGTCTGAATGATTTTGAGGTTTTGAATAGAGTAGAGTAAAGAGAGAAGAAAACGAAGTGTGTTTTACTCCTTTTCAATAAAGCCGACTGGAGCTTTGGTGTGCAGCTGGTAGATCCAATAAACTTCACGTTGCCGACTCTTTGAATAGAGTAGATCAGTTATTCTCCACTATGCTAAACTTGGCCACTACCATATCTTCAGAACGACTATAATTACAGTCTCGCCAAAGTAATGTCAAACATGCATCTGGTCATTTATTAGCCAAATCGCTTTTGTTCAAATCGCTTTTCCTCTGTGGTCCGTCGCTTTTGTTCAAATCGCTTTTCCTCTGTGGTCCGTCCCCGTCAGTCAGTCTTCCATCCATAAACAATTCATGTTATCGCGATTTCTCAGGAACTACTGCATGGATCTTTCTGAAATTTGGTACACAGGTTCCCCTTGGGGTACGTCTGGTTGTGCAAGATACCTTTTCTAGTCCGATTCGAAAATCCAATATGGCCACCAGGCAGCCATAATGGACAAAGAGATCCTCTTGTCACTAGCTTACAATTATCGGACAATGGTGGGCGCCAAGGTCCTCCAGGATCACTCTCCTCCTCTCCATCACTTGCCTAACTTTTCCCCAAGGAGAGTTATTAATCACTCTTCTGGAAAATAAAAATGTATTGAAGAGTAATACCGTCAAAATTGAATCACTCTTGCGATGCAATGATCGTTCTCGCAATTGATACAAAATCTAAGAGAGTGATGAACAGCTCTCGCAAATTTTACAAACACGAGAGACTGCTAAATGGTCTTACAATTTCCTCCACTATCCAATGAAAATGAAAGATTTGATTTTGAAAATTTGAATTTACCAACCAAAATTTCAGAACTGGAAGATATATCCCTTGATGTGCTAGAGATTCTATGAAAATCCATTAACTGTGGGAGACAATTGGGTACCCTTGCCCTAAATAAAATAATAAAAATTTATCAATCATGACTGAATATTCATTTCATTTTAACTCTGTATAAGACTCATCCCCCCCCCCCCCTCCCAAACCAAACCTCCCCCCAGCTCGCCGCTCTGTTCATTCACCGACATGACTTTGCCTGTCATTCCTGGCGCTTACCAAGCCCTGCCCTTTCATTCTGGGTTAGGTCCTGACTCCATTTAAATGAAGAGTCTGGACAAATTGACCATTGTCGCTGACCTACTCGCCGTCCACAACATGTAGGTCAACTCAGCTGTGACTTAATTGCGATCTGTGTCATGCACATGCCTATCACTGCATCCTGAACCAATGAATATTGGCTCTTTGACGTAGATACCGGTACATCTGCAATCATGACATGCAGAGCAAAGTTGAGTTTAAACGACCGTATATGGGCACCTGTTGTCGATAAACGCAGAAACTATAAATTAAAATTCTGTGATTTTGGTGGATTATCCCAGACCATTATGACAGAGTAAAAACAAAGGAATAGAGGTTGATTTTGCAGACTTGGGAGACAATGGGGTTCGCCAGCTCGAACTGACGCCAGGTGGCTACGTGTACCAAGAGTTAAATGGCGCATGCCCATGAGTTCAATGGCGCATGCCCATGTCGTTTTTCTTGACGTCACAAAGTCTACGTCATAATGTAATGACGTTATAATTGTTCGTTTTATTACGTCACGTCTCCTTTACCTGTTGCAGCACTAGCGCCGCCTAGCGTGGCTGGCGATCCCCATCCCCATGCTTGAGGTTGAGGTTTCATATAATCATCATTTGGTTGTACAGTGTATGTTAAACTCAACCAAGCAGCAGAAGCAGTACAACAGATCAACTTGTGATGTCTCTTTGTTCATTATGCCCCACCTCTAATTAGAGGGAGGGCATATAGCGATCGCTTTGTCCGTCCGTCTGTCCATCCATCCGTCCGAATTTCTTGTCCGCGCGATATCTCGGTTAATATTTGATGGACAGGATTGAAACTTGCATGGAATGTGGCCAGTGCCTCGTAGTTGTGCAGCGTAGAGTTTTTCCGAGTTCCGGTATAATTTTCAGGAGATATGGCCCTTTTTCTGAAATCTCTGTGAATGGGACTTGTCCGGGCTGGATCTTGGTTAATATTGTATGGACAAATACAAAATTTGCATGATATGTGGTCAATGCCCCACATTTGTGCAGCGGAAAGTGCCCTATAGTTGTGCAGCGTGAAGTTTCTCCGTGTTTCACATATATTTTCAAGAATTATGGCCCTTTGTTCTTCAAGTCTTTGTGAATTGGGACTTTTCCGGGCTGGATCTCGGCTAATATTGTATGGAACAGGATATGTGGTCAGTGCCCTGTAGTTGTGCAGCATAAAGTTTCTCTGCGTTTCGCTTATATTTTCAAGAGTTATGGCCCTTTGTTCTTGAAATCTTTGTGAATTGGGATTACTCATCCGGGCTGGATCTCGGTTAATTTGACAAGTATGGAATTTGCATGATATGTGGTCAATGCCCCATAGTTGTGCAGCGTGAAGTTACTCTGCTTTCGGTTATATTTTCAAAAGTTATGGCCCTTTGTTCATCAAACCTAAGTGAATGGGATATATTTATTTTGTTCAGGCTGGATCTCAGTCCATAACCGATTTGGACTGGGAAAATGGCTATAAAATTGTTATTCTACATTCCAAAGCAGACCACATAGGTCCTGAAGTATGAAATTGCCCCAAAAAGAGTGAATTGGGTGCAAAATTCAAAGTTCACTGATCGCTTCATAATTTCACCACAATATACTCCCAAGGAAAGTAGGTCTCATAACCAGGTCACATTTTCGGATTTGGCGAAAGCCCTGGCGACCATCTTGCATCAAAACATTGTATTATTACTTGTTAGTCGATACTTGGAATATGTATTATGCGAGGCATGCCGAAAAAAGTGATTGAAACAGAATTTTTATAATTCTCTAAATTAGGCCTCCACCGACCAATACAGAACAGAACAATGGGGAGGCAGTGTCGGATTAAAGCGAAAGGGGGCCCGGGGCATACAATTGAGTAATCTCTGATTGCTTCCTTGCTGTGTTTGTTTTCCAGACCGTCCAGTAGTGGACCTAGTGGTAGAGAGACAACACCTTCAGAAACTGTATCATCCCCTCCCCAAGTGCCAAAAGTCATTATACCGGAACACATTGAGGACAAACCAGGAACGAGTACCACCGTAAAATTTCAAGCAATCATTGACAACAACAACACTGAACCGGTAAGTCATTAAGCTAGCCTCAGAATCACATGTCCATGCATAAGTCGATTTAGGAGTTAATGACCGCCTTAGTGAATATTATTGTGTAATAATTTTTCGATGTTTAGTTTTAGACCGTCAATCAAAAAACTAAACATCAAAAAATTATTACATGATAATATTCACTAAGAAGGTCATTAACTGCATTCTAACATGCACAATGATGAATATTTTCTCATTTCATAAGCGGAATAGCAAATTTTCTGCAAACCCATTTTGATGTGAGAATTTCGTTACTGGTTTGCAGGCCATGCTCGCGCGTGCTGTTCGTTCACGAGCTGCAGCTGTTTGAACTCCGCCCACTGCGCAGTGAATGAACCAATCGTCACTCAACTTTGTGGCACTGCGTAAAAGAAAATGAGACGTCACCAATTCGGCACGTGAATGTGACAGATCACAACAAACAACTGAAGATTATTATGTGATAATCTCTGTATGTTTGGAGGTCTGGACCAATCAGCGCACGGCTTTAACGTGGAGCATGTTAGAATTCCCCATTCACACTTCGATGTAGCCTTGATCGATCTGGCCAAATAAAGCATTCGAAACCCGAGGTGTAAAATTCATCTACAACCCCAAGTCTACGCTCATACTATTCAGCTTGTATCACTGACGTCCCTACTCTCCTTGTTTCCCCCGCTGATTCACATCGCCAAGTTCGCGCCTCTTGGCCGTAAGGGGGCGCTTTATATGGTTACCCAATCGCCGTGCCGTAATAGCTCGGAGATAACAAGATTCCTCATACTAACCACGATTGGCTAACTCAGGGTTTTTTTCAGACAGTTTTTCATCGGGGTAACCCCGATGAAAAACGATTACAAATTGAGTTTTTGGAATTTTTTAAATTGAGTTTTTTTCTCGGAAATTGAGTATTTTCCGGGGTTGATAGTTTACGCGCCGAAGGCGCGCTAAAAAATTGAGTTTCTGTGAAAAAAATTTTGAGTTTCTGTGAAAAAATAGTCGGAAGAAATATATAATTTGCGTCTGCCGGCAAGAATTTTTTTTGGCCGACGTTGCGGTCAATTGCAGAGACAGGGCGATATAAAGACATCATGTCTGAATACCTTACGTAAACCAGGATCGTTGTTGGAATCATAACGAAAGACATCAACAATTTTGGGGTAAAAGATTCGATCATTACCTTTCCATTTTTATTTAACATCTTTCGACAGCGATTGGCAGCCATTTTCCTTCGACAGAGATCAATAAATAGTTGTCTCCCTTGTTGCATTCGGAAACCAGGATTAGTGTGAAGTAGCGCACTCTTTCGCGGGCTCCCGACCAGCGCCCTCTGTAGCGCCGTGATTGGCTAATAAACAACCTTGACCCTACCAAGGCAACGTGACAATCGTTTGACAGTTCGACGAAAGGAAGGTACACACCGACGAGTTGCGGTCCCGAAGAATTACAATCAATTAAATATACGAATGAACGCAGAAGGAATTGTATGGATAGCAGTTGCGTAGAGGGAAACCACCTTGCACTCTATGTCAATTTTTATCCCCAAATAAAGATCATTTTAGGCCTATTGTCTGTACCACATATCATATTCCAAACATGGCCGCCTGCATTCTGAAAGTGCATGTTGTAGCCCCATTCATTTCGTAAAAATGCTAGAGAGATGGTAATACCGGGTCATACTGGTCAACACTGGCAGAAAAAATACTTTTTGTTAGTATTTCATCGGTGGTGTAAATTTGAGATGGCATTGATATGTAGTTTCTGCAAAATCTGAATGATTAGCATCACCTCCCTAGTAATATAACAATTGTTTTGTTGTGTTTTTTTTTTCACAGTGCCCCATCACATGTCTGTAAAATGACTGCATATGATAGATCATCAGTTTGAGATCACAGTAGCTTTGTCAACGCAGTCGCAATGGAAATTATGGCTGGTATGATAAATACAGAAATGTTAACATATCATGGATATTCATATATTTATTGATCTTGGACTCAATGATCAATCCGTTCAGTCAGTTTTGGTTCATGTAATTTATCAGTCCATTCCATATATCCGCATGTGTTGCATGGGATTTACTTTAGCAATTACACTTCAGTAGTTTATTTGTGTGAACCTCCATACCTCACTCTGAAGTACATGCATAACAAAATGGACATTCATGTTTATTATTATGCCATTTTTAACATTTGTATTTTTCTCTGCGATGAAAAAGCGATCAAATAAAAGATTGTTTGGAGTGTACTACTAAAATAATAAAAAATTGAGTTTTATATCTACTACACGACTAAAAAGTTGAAAAAATTGAGTTTTATTGTACTTTTAGCGCGCCGAAGGCGCGCAAAAAAAATTGAGTTTTTCAAGTTTTGAAATTGAGTTCGATAAAGGATTTTCGTCTGAAAAAACCCCTGCTAACTACCTCAGGTGATTGAAATTACGTCATGCCTTCATGATAGTGAGATCACGACTCTCGTGTAATGTGGAAGCCATGCCAATATTTTGACAGCGACACGCTCTCTTACCGCATCTCTCAAAGGAACTTTTCCCCGTCTTTATTACAGTCAACATTCAATTCAAAATCTGAAACAATTGAACGGTGTTTTTACGTTACCTATCTAGGCAGCTTGATCTCCTTATATACTCATGATGATATAGCGTGGTCTTATCAGTGGGATACTAACAACATTTACAGGGATTTATTTGTTAATTAGTTGAAGGTATCAGTGAACAAATGTTTGCAATCAGTTCACGAACCTTACTAAACAATGGAGGAAGTTATCCAGAAATCTGTTCACTCTTAACTCAGAAATTAACGTAATTAGAGCTGTTTTGCCGTCCGTTTATTGTTAATTTTGCCGTTAACGACATATGAACATTTGAAAGGGGAGACAAATCATATTGCCAAGACTCTTCCGTAAGAGTGATATTCATTGATCATTGATGGTTGGCCTGTGCAGAGCGCCCCCTTACAGCCAAGAGGCGCGAAATATGTGATGTGAATCAGCGGGGGGAACAAGGAGAGAAGGGACGTCAGTGATACAAGCTGTTTATCAGCGTAACCCAAGTCCAGCCAATCAGAACCTACCTAATTTCCCACCATGAAATATGTAATGATCACATTTATTAGAGAAGGAATTTGACAAAATGGTTCAAAATTATGAATATAGCAAATTATTTCTTCATTATTTGAATGAAATTTATTAGAACAGCCGATTGAATTTTGTCCCAAATTTGGGGTTGATTGAATTTTGAGATGGTGATTGAATTATTAGAGGGACGAGTGCTCATTCACCCCCATGGCTCATTCACCCCCATGGCTCATTCACCCCCATGGGTTCATTCACCCCTATGGGTTAGTTTATAGGGATAGGGAGATCGCGTGCCCTTTCTATACTACTCATCGCGCACTACTCATCGCGCATGCGCAGTCGACCCATTCTACTGTAGGGTGCAAGCCTGGCCCACGGAATCTCAGGTAGCGAAAACCCCAGGTCTCTCGCCCCACCCTATCCCCGCGCCACACCTATAGGGATAGTGAGATCGTGTGCCCTTTCTATACTACTACTCATCGCCCATGCACAGTCGACCCATTCTACTGTAGGGTGCAAGCCTGGCACATGGAATCTCAGGTAGCGAAAACCCCAGGTCTCTCGCCCCACCCTATCCCACGCCACACGTATGCGACCTGCTGTGCAGTGAGTAAAGCGGAGGAGGAGGAGGAGGACACGCCACGGATTATACTAGGGAGATTACCATACATCGTTTCCATTCAAAGACTCTTTTGGCTATTGGTGAAGTTGATGTATATGGAATTTGTCACGCACATCTTCCTCAATTTGTCGCCTGATTCCTTGAAGATTTTCATTAGCATGTTGACTGCCACTGCCGCCATGATTCTCCCTCAATATGAATATTCATTGCTACATGACCTGTCTTAACCAATAGAATTTGGTAGATGTTCAAGTTGTTTTTCGTCTTTGGTCACTTCTCGAGTGGATAACTCATGACATACATGAAATATGATGATCACATGCCACAATGGAATATGGACATAAAATCATCAGAGCTAGGGGCATGCAGTTCATAGGTCTGCTTATGGGAGAGAATATGTATATTTATCCGTCCTGATTTCATTACAGACAATGCCTCGGTCAGCAAAAGAGAAAACAATTAAAGGTAAGTGTGGGAATTTCTGGATAACATGCCACAAAACGAATCTCCTCTTTCTGCTTTTGGAAGGTCTTCTTAGACTATAATTACTACTTGAAAATACTATGGCAATGAAAGTTGCTGGATTCTTGACAATGATTTGATCTCCTCAGCCATCAAGGTTTGTTCTGTCTTGTCGTCATGCATGTACATCTAACTGTCAGGTTATAGGTGCTATTTCAAAATTCATTCTTCTCTCTCAAGACCTATTGGCAACAAGCCTCACCAAACTTGGATCACAGATTTTAATGTAACCGACAAAATGGTTAGGTTTTCAGAAGGGCTGATTGTGATGATTATCCCCTGATGCCTGATGGGCTAGAGGGGACTATATTATTGGGGTTCATGCATCCATGTGTTCAAATCTTTTTCCAGACAATAACCCCTGTGTCATGTGTGTGGGCTAAAATTTGTAGGCTTGTTAAGCATACTTATGGGATTTGTGAGCTCTAACAATTCTTGTTAATGATACAGATAATGCACCTGTGAAATTTTCCAATAGTGAACTTCTTTTCTTAACTTTTGTCTCTGCAGGTATTGATAACCCAGCATTCCTAGACCCTAACATCGGATCAACTGACAGCAATACCAGGATGACCCCGGAACAACTCTATTCACAGGTAACCATGGCAACACTAAGAGGCCATTTACATTTCATGTAGCCATGGTAACAAAATGAGAATGAAACTTTTCGTGGTGTGTTACTTTCCCGATTTCATGGCTTGTTACTTTAACGTGCTACTTTCACTATTTCTCAAGTTTGCAGAAAGTGTGGCATATAAGTTGAGTGAATGACCACTTCGTAAAAATGTGATTACATGCAGTTTAACTGATGTTTAGTGGGCATCTTGAAAAGTAAAAAAAAAAATGTTTAAAATTGCTGACGGTCAATCATCAGGAGAAGATTAACCAACAAAGCCATGTGTTAATGCCTGGCATTACCTCATAGTAGACATGCAAAGACGTCTGAAGTCTGGTAATGCAGTGTCTCAGTTTTAGCATCTTCATTTTATCAAGCCAATTTCTACGTTTACACTTCGAACCTGCCTTGATTTATCTGACCACCTTCAGTGTTCAAAATCTGAGGTGTAAATTCCACCTATGAATGGGAGACGAACCAATCAGAACCTACATACTGATTGTGTGTAGAGTGACATCATCCTCAAGTAGAGGCGTCATTTCTTCTAATATGGGCATGTATTGGCCCAATATATAGGTCAGCCAATCAATAACTCTCGTCTATGACACATTTCGAAATTCCAATGGTTTCAAGGTCAGTAACGTCTGTGTCTATTTATAGGTTCTTTGAACATTGAAGGGGGTCAGATATATCAAGGGAAGTTCGAAGTGGGAACGTAGAAATTGGCTTGATAAAATGAAGATTAGTTTTAGGAGAGTAATCATTCTCACTCTTCAGGACTCCTAGATTTTCCTAAAGGAGAGCTTTTAATCACTCTCCTCAAAACTGCCAGTGCGATGAAGAGTGATATTGGAGATTACAAACACGAGAGACTGCAGGTACTGATTGTTCAATCAGCAAGTCATTCTCCAAAAAAATGACTAGGATGTGCTTTTGTGAGCATGCTGTACCAGAGAGCTTCAACCGTTAAATCTCAGCAGAACGGGACTTTCAAAGCTGCCCTGACAGACCAATTCACCACATGATATGCCAATGTTATTTCGGCGAGACTGAAGGAAGGGAAAATGTATGAATGAGATTGCTGTAGACTCGGTTGCAGCTGTCATGATTCGAGCCAATGAACAAGTGGCAATACCTGTGCTTTTGTCAGGGCTTTGAGAAAGCTGACATTACATGCATGTATGCCTATGAAGACTAAGACACACAGTGTTGAGAATGACCTGGCTTTATTTTCCATTCGTGCAGGTCAAATCTTTTGAATTGTTACAGGGTTCCAGGATTGCCTGTATCTGACATTTCATTTGTGTGCGTGTAGTTTTCTCGAATATTTCCACTTGTGAAATATGCAAAAATTTATGCATGTGAAAGTTGTAAAGGGTGTCTTCATGTACGTTGTGTACACAATCATGACTATTGGAATTGAAAGCCACAATATTAAAGTGTAAATGTGGTACTTTTGCAAGTTCACGTCATATTAAAGAAAATCTTCCAAATTATAGGATTTATACCGTTTCTTGTTTTACGACTTTAATTTTAACAAGTTTGATGTTAATAATGTTATTGTAGGGCACAGCATCACACGCATGTGGGAACTTGTGACGTTATTATGTAACTATTGACCACGTCACAATGCAAGGCTGCATAGCACACATACGTGTAGTTTAGTTTTGCTAGTAATATCTAATTCGCTCATGCAAATTTTATTTCTTAGATTGATCGATCAAGAAAGAAACAATACCGGATGCGAGCCGAGAGTGCAGCCGCCATTGCTGTAGAACGAAATCGTGGAATTCAAGTGCTCACCGGAGATAAGGACTCCCTAATACATAATGAGGCAGAAATTGTGTATGATGAAAGAACAGCTCTTTGATGGCATTGATCTTGTGAGATTGGCCATTGTTGTGATACGGAGATAATAACATCACAAAAATGTTGATTGAAGGTCATAATGTGCATGTTGGAGCATGACAGAATATATGCTGGATGTGATTTCAGAAAGGGCAGTGCATGATGGGAGTTTTCCAGGAAGAGGCCATTTGATTGGTTCATTCAAATTTTGCTCAATTACTAATCGGCTGGATCTGCTAATGTATATGAATATACCAACAGTCGCTGAGTTTTGAATTGTTATTCCCCGACAAAGTTGCATGGTGATGGGGAATAATTGTGTTAAAAATGCATGTTATGCATTGTGATTTAAATGTGTGTACTGTACAGGTATTTCCTGGTATTTTTGAATCCTGATGGTGTGTTATCTCCAATATTGTGCATAAATCGTGAGTCAAAAGTATGTACCGCTATTTTCTTGCATTCTAGTCCTCCATATAACTTTACATTCGAATTATATGAACTAGGTCAACAAATCCTCACAACCTGATGTCACTATAGAACCATCGCATATCCGTGTTTTCTGTAGATGAGGTAATTTATTCTATCTACAATTTACTTTATTTAATCTAAACTTTCACCAGAACCAAATGAGTTTTTCTGCCTGAAATATTTGTTCAAGTTTCTGGCCTTAATACCATGAGAGGCAAAAAGTTGCTCATGCTCAACGTAGTCCTTCTCTGGAGAATTTGAGAAATGCAGTCTATTTCTCAAACAGATTACTCTTGTACTGTTTGACGAAGAGGTTCTGCAGTCAATTTAATCACCAGGTGGCAAAAAAAACTCTCACCCAGGAGAGCAGTTGATCACTCAACAGACAATTGCTCATGGTAAAATCCAGACTTAGGTCCAGGATGTTTTTGAGGAGAGCATTCTATTGCTTGTGTAGATCCTGCAAAACTGTCTTGTACTGTTTGACGAGCAGATTTGCTGTCAATGTATAATGCCTGAGGGCAAACAAATGTAACATGGGGAGCGGTTGATTGCTCCCCTGAAATTTGCTCAAGGCAAGGTTCTACATATGTTGGTCATTTATGCCATTGTCAATCATGTGATAACTGATACAACCAGTAATATACATTGACGTGTAGCCCTCGAAAATATAACCACAACATTCGGAAATTGCCAAGGTGAATGCTGAAACAAAATTAGTTCAACTCATTGTTGAATGTGGGTTGTGCAAAATGCCAGAAATATTTGCTGAGATGGGCATCTATTTGCAAAGGGCGAATTAAATCTGTGATGTATCAGAATGCATATTAATAATATAAACAATTTGTATTTCTTCTGATTTTTCGAACCGCATTTTTATCTCGCCTTACGAAGTAAAGGGGAGATATTGTGAGGGGGAAGAGGATGTCGTCGTCGGTGTCCCTGGCCTGGAAATGATAAGGTTTTTGGTTTAGCAAATTCAAAAAAAATCTGGAAAATTTAGAAAAAATATTAAAAAAATATGGGGTGTGGGTATTCCACCTGGGGGTACTACCCCTGGGGTGCTCCAATGTTAAAATCTCTATGATGAGAGTTTTGCGTTTAGCTGAAGTGCACATGTACATCTGTACTTAACTTCAAACAACCAACCAACCTAGAAAGTTGCTGCAGTTGTCAGCTGTCATTGGATGATTACGAAACTTGGCACATATGTTTCTTATGATTAGAGGATGTACATGTGCTATTTTTTAGATGAAATATTGATTCTTGTCCAAATTATGGCAAATGATAGTTTTCTGTTTAGCCGAATTGTACATGTAGAGGCTGTACATGTAGGCCTCTACATGTATACATGTACATCTGTAATTAGAAAGTTTGCTGCAGTTGTCAGCTGTCATTGGTTAATTATGAAACTTGTTACACATATTTTATATGCTTAGAGGATGTCGTGCTATTTAGGAGATGAAATATTGATTTTTGTTCAAATTTTGAGGGTTTTGTCTTAGTAATCTGCCAATGAAAACATGTACTCCTGTACATGGAAAGTTTGCTGAAACTGTCAGCTTTCATTGGAGGAGTTCGACACTTGCTACCCAAGTTCATTGTGATTCGAGGATGTGAATGTGCTATTTAAGAAAAATGATTTTAAATATGATTTTTTGTACTTCGTACGTTTCCATTGATAAGGTTTTTGTTGGGCAAAACTTTACATGTAGAATCTGTACATGGAAAGTTCGCTGAACCTTTCGTGGGATAATTATATAACTTGGTGGACATGTTTCATGTTTTCCTTGGTCAGACCTATCCAGCAGTAATCCCACACGGGACTGACCTATCTAGCAGTAATCCCAAATGGCACTGGCCTATCCAGCAGTAATGCCACACGAAACTGACCTATCCAGCAGTAATCCCATATGGGACTCAAATATTCAGCAGTAATCCCAGACCGGACTGGCCTATCCAGCAGTAATCCCACATGGGAGCAGTAATCCCGCACGGGACTGGCCTATACAGCAGTAATCCCACATGGAACTGACCTATTCAGAAGTAATCTCGCACTGGACTGCAATATGCAGCTCAGTAATCCCACACGGCACTGACCTATCCAGCCCTAATCCAACATGGAACTGACCTATCCCACTGTAATCTCACACAGGGTTAGCCTATCCAGCAGTAGTCCCACACAGGATTGGCCTCCCCAACAGTAATCCCAAACTGGATTGCCGTATGCAGGAGTAATCCCACACTGGACTGCGTACATGTAGCTATGCAGCAGTAATCCCATACAGGACTGACTTATCCAGGAGTAATCCAATCGCCTGACAGCAGTAATCCAGACGGGACTGGCCTATCCAGCAGTAATCTCACTTGGGACTGGACTATCCAGCAGTAATAAAACACGGGACTGGCCCATCCTGCAGTAATCCTACACCGGACTGGCCTATCCACCAGTAATCTCGCATGAGACTGACCTATCCAGCAGTAATCTTACGCTGGACTGCCCTATGCAGCAGTAATCCCATGGCACTGACCTATCCATCCTACATGGGATTGACCTATCTGGCAGTAATCCCACGTGGGACTGATGTTATTGTCTGTACCAGATAATCTATTCCAGACATTATTGTCTGTACCACATCATCTATTCCAGACGTTATTGTTTGGGCTATATTTATGCTTTCAATACTGCTGCAGCTTCGGCGGATGACCCAGCAAGGCGAGATGTTGGGGTTCTCAGAACGCTTGTTAGACTTAGAAGCAGAAAAATATCCACCTTTATGTCAATTGAGGCTAAATACTGTGGCATGGATATGTTATTTATCTCAAGAACTGCAAAGATAGCAATTGAAATTTGTAGAATGTTTGCAAAATTTCTCCCCACAGTAGCCTGAAGTTAAGTTTTGCCGTCTGAATAATTAGAAGAAATAGGGTATTTGTGATTCTATTCTTTTATGATAGTGCAATCGAATATATACACATGATGAGGTAAAAGTACTTAATTATGTGTGACAACATACTGTGGTATTATATACTTATGACAATTAATGATATTTTCAATGTTAAATAAGACTGTTAAACGAAATATATATATATATTTACACACATCTGGCATATCATGATTGACTGTAACACAATCGCTCAACATTGATTCACTCTGCTGCTTTGATATTTAAACCACAGGTATTATAATTGAATTAAACTTTATGCAGCAACTGAATCATTCACTGAAGACCTATCATGCCTATGCAAATGTATGAAATATTTACACTTTACCATATCACGAATGACTGCGGGATATTTGGATTTGATTGGCTGAAATTTGAACAAATGCTAGCAAATGTTAATTTCCAGATATTATGATGAACATTCCAAGGTTTACTGTTATATCATGAAAATATACAGCATAACCTGTCTACGATGCTGACAGCTTCACAGTACCATATCTAGATAAATGAATTTACACATGCCGTTAACAAAATATATACAGTGTTGGTCACTTGGCAGTTACACATGTATGCATATTAGTTTGGGGGAACCAGCACATTACATGTGGCTGATTGTGTCGCCCCATACACCTTTCTGACCGTCTGACAATAACAGTGCACCATTTCCAAGATCAAGATCACCCAAACAATCAGACTCCTAACATGGAAATGATCAGATTTATATTTTCATTACGTCGTCATACTGTGACATTGTGCAACAATCGCATTAACATTTCCATTACAGTCTCGTACTGTGACATTACGCAACAATCAGCTTTCCATGACCATCTTGTATTGAGACGCCATGCAATAATCTTTGACATTACGGACTGACACAAGGATAGACA